>JAYMSP010001338.1:0-33211 GCA_036897095.1 Plantago elongata
GTATTTTACCTTTGTCGTTATCTGGACCAACAAGTGGTATCCGCTGCGGAAGGGTTTTATAGATGACGTATTTTGGTTAATTTAAATGATAAAGAGAGAAAATAAGGCACACAAAATTTACGTGGAAAACTCTCAAGTAGGGAGAAAAACCACGGACAAGGCTGTGAAATACGGCACAAAAAATTTACCGTACAACACACTCTCTCTAATACAAGGATAGACCCATTTACTATCTCTCGCACTAGGAGAATCACTCTCTTGTTACAAAAGGAGAAAGGAAGAATATGAAACTGGAGTTGTATTTTTGAGGAACTGGGATTATCCGAACAATGGATGAAGCTTCTATTTATAGGCATGAGGTCTCTACACCAATAGTCAGTCAAATTGGTGTGAATATGCAGAGCCATAATTCTTGAGGCGGTGGACATTCATGAACCATGCAGCAAGCAATTCATGCTTTTCCACCACTTCATTGTTACTACTGCAGCTAGTCCATTTCACATTACCATATCACTCTCATATTCTCCCACTTAGACACTAATTCCAATTAGATCTCTACATAATTCCTTCCGCCTTGTTGAGCCATGTTGCTTACGTTTCTGTAAGGCCAAATGAGGATCTACTCCAACCAAACTTATCAGGACTGACTGGCTTCATTAAAACATCTACTAGGTTCTCCGGAGTGTGAATCTTTACCATATCAACACTCCCGTCTTCTACAACATCAAGAACAAAGTGATACTGAACACCGATACGTTTTGTCCTGGAATGAAAGGCTGGATTCCTTGCAATGTGCAAGGCGCTTTGACTGTCACAAAACAGAGTAATCTTCTCTTGTTTGTGCACAAGCTCCTCCATTAACGTTTGTATCCAAATTGCTTCTTTACAAGCCTGTGTAGCAGCCATGTATTCCGCTTTTGTTGTAGACAAAGCAACAACACTATGTAACTAAGAAGCCCAGCTTACAGTTCTGCCTGAAAGAACAAACACATGCCCAGTCGTGGATCTACTCTTATCTTGATGACCTGCATAATCCGAGTCCCATAGCCCCTGACTGTAAACTCTAATCCTCCATACCGTAAAACAACATCTGAAGTACCTCTGATGTATCTCAGAATTATCTTCACTGCTCCCCAATGTTCTCTTCCCGGATTTGCCATGTACCGACTAACTGCTCCCACTGCTTGTGCAATGTCTGGTCTCGTACAAATCATCGCATACATTAAGCTACCCACTACTGATGCATAAGGCACTCGAGACATCTCCATCCTCTCCTCTTCACTGCTATGACACATCTTTGAGAATAACTTAAAATTAACAAGAAAAGGGGTAGAGATTGGCTTACAATCTTGCATGTTGAAGCGTCGCAAGATCTTCTTCAAATAATTCTTTTGAGAAAGCCAAATCGCCCTGCTACTTCTATCTCGGTGTATTTGCATCCCTAGAATCTTGTTTGCTGGTCCTAAGTCCTTCATATCAAATTCCCTAGCCAACTGAGACTTCAATTCTTGGATCCGATCTTTGTTGGAGCCTACAACCAACATGTCATCCACGTTCAATAGTACGATAATGAATCATCATCTTTCCCAAACATCTTGCTATATGCGCAATGGTCTGATCTATTGTATCCAAGGCTCATGATGAAGGAATCAAATCTCTTGTACCAACGCCTCGGCGCCTGTTTGAGACCGTACAAAGATTTGTTCAATCGACAAACTAAGTTCTCTTTGTCTATTTCAGCAAAGCCTTCCCGCTGGAAGATATAAATTTCTTCTTCAAGCATTCCATGAAGAAATGAAGTTTTCACATCCAACTACTCCAAGTGTAAATCGAATGACGTACACATTGCCAAGACCACCCTAACTGTTGTAAGTCGAACCACCAGGGAAAATATGTCGCTGAAGTTAATTCCTTCTTTTTGAGCGTATCCTTTAACAACCAATCTAGCATGGTACCGCTCCACTTGGTCATTGCCATAACGCTTGATCTTATAAACCCAATGCCGATAGATTTCCTCCCTTGTGGTAGCTGACCAAGATCCCATGTCTGATTCTTGTGTAAGGCTTCGATCTCCTACTCCATTGTTATCCTCCACAAAGGTGCATATGCACTCTTGCATGCTTCTTGGAAAGTTGCCGGCTCTCCATCCTCCGTTAGAAGACAGTATGCAACATTGATCTCAGTTACATACTCTTTGAGAGTAACTGACCATTGTCTATCTCGAGTGGACCGTCGAAGTTCAACAACCTCACCTCCAGGTTGTTCTACATGCTTTAGTTCTGCTTCAGAAGAATCTGAATTACTTTCTTGACTATTTTCAACCTCCTCCGGTGTGGTCTCTTCCTTTCCGGTGCTATCAAAACATACCATTTGCAGTTTATCCTCTGCAAATATAACATCTCTGTTGATGACAAGCTTGTAGTCAGTGGGATCCCACAAGCGATACCCCTTAACTTCATCAGCATGACCCAAGAATACACATTTCCTGGATTTTGGATTTAGCTTTGTGACTTCTTGTGAATTGTACGTCACGTACACAGGACTTCCAAATGTATGTACCCGAGAATAATCAACTGGCTTCCCCGTCCAAATCTCTATCGGTGTCTTCAGATCAATAGCGTTCAAAGGAGACCGATTGATCACATTACAGGCGAATCTGACTGCTTCAGCCCAAAATTCTTTATCCAGGCCCACACTACTCAACATTGCCCTAGTTCGATCCAGCAACGTTCTATTCATCCGCTCTGCCACTCCATTTTGTTGTGGAGTGTATGCCGTCTTGAACTCCTCTTGATACCTTCTTTTTGACAGAAACTATCAAATTCATCGCTTGTATATTCTCCTCCAATATCAGTCCTCAAGCACTTGATCCGCTTACCAGAATCAAGCTCCACCTGCACCTTGTAAACTTTGAAAGTCTCGAACACATCTGACTTCTTCTTCATTGGATACACCAAACATCTCCTAGAAAAGTCGTAAATGAAAGATACAAAATATCTTGCTCCTCTAAGGGACGTAACCAGTGCTTGCCAAACATCTGAGTGAATCAGATCCAGGATGTTTTTTCTCCTATTGATTGATCGGCTAAATGACACCATGTGTTGCTTACTCGTGACACAATACTCACAAAGGGGCAAAACGACCCTTGTAAGTCCAGGAAGTAACTTTTGATCAGAGAGAACCTTGAGACCTTTCTCAGACATGTGGCAAAGTCTTCTATGGCACATCATCATCATCTCTTCTGCCGAACCCATCGATGCGACCGACGCCGATGCTTCCTGCTCCGTGTCTCCTTTAAACATGTAAAGATTAGATGCGATCTAGTCTGCTTTCAAAACTACGAGCACGTCTTAGATGATCTTCATGACTCAATTCTCAATGTGAGCCGTACAACCAAGATATCTAGTTGTCCAACAGACAACAAGTTCTTCTTCAAGCCGTCTACATGTCGAACTCCTTGAATGGTGTGAACAGTACCATCATGCAACTTTATTTTGACAGTACCAATACCAGCGATCTTCAAAGCATGATTGTTACCCATGTACACAAATCCCCCAGGAGTCGGTTCATAATCATGGAACCATTCCCTACGGGAGGTCATATGCCATGTTGCTCCTAAATCAATCAGCCACACATCACCAAAATTCCTTCTGCCGCCTGCAGAAATTGATGCCTCGCTGCATAAAATTTTTCCAATCACTTGAGTTCTCCGCTACACTCGCATGAGCACTTGATGACTCTGGCCCTTTTCCTTTTGAATCACCGCTCTTCTTGAATTTTGAACACTCATTCTTATGGTGTCCCTTCTTGCCACAATAGTAGCACTTGTCGTTTTTCCTGCTCCGCGTCTTCATACTGCTTTAATTTTGACTCCCACTAGATTCACGTTCCGTGGCTCTCCCTCTCATCATCGACAAAGCTTCTGCATGTTGCGAGTTCACCAGCTTGTCCTCCCTTTTCTTACGTCTATTCTCCTCCTCCAGTATAGCAGTCGCAAGATTGTCGAAGGATAGGAAATCCATCAGCGTATTGTTTGTCAGGTGTATAATGAGTTGATCGTAGGAATCTGGTAGACTTTGAAGCAACAACTCACCACGTTCACTTTCCCCTATCTTATGATACATCGAAGTGAGCTGTGAGAATAGGGTGTTTAGAACGTTGATGTGTTCAATCATCGGTGTGGACTCCGACATACGGAGGGTGTAAAGCCTCCTCTTGAAGAAAATTTTGCTATGTAGCAACTTAGCCTCGTACAGCTTCGTCAATGTATCCCAAATTTCTTTGGCTGACATCTTTTCAGGAATACTGGAAAGAACTCCGTCTGCTAATGCCAAGTGTAAATTGGCAAGAGAATTACCATCAATCTCCTCCCATTTCTTATCATCCGTGATATCTACCGGCCTTCTGTTAATTGCCGAAAGACGATTGTCCTTCCTCAAAACCGCCTTTATTTTCATCTTCAACAATGAAAAGTTATTTCCATTGGACTTCTCAATATCAAATTTCACTGCCATCGTTAAAAACCGTTTCACCACGGACCGCGTATATGCAAAAATAGTACCGTATAAAAAATACACTTATCCAATTAAACCCACAAGGACGAAGCTACCCAGTATACTACTAAAAATGCGTATACGTGAACAAACACGTAGTGGTGAATAGTACTCCAACCTAGTGGCTCTGATACCACCGTTAGGTGGTATCCGTTGCAGAAGCATTTTATAGATGACGTATTTTGGTTAATTTAAATGACAAAGAGAGAAAATAAGGCACACGAGATTTACGTGGAAAACTCTCAAGTCGGGAGAAAAACCACGGACAAGGCTATGAAAAGTTATCACTATGAAAGGATTACAACACACTCTCATCAATACAAGGATAGACCTATTTTACTATCTCTCGCACTAGGAGAATCACTCTCTTTTTACAAAAGGAGAAAGAAAGAATATGAAACTGGAGTTGTGTTTCTGATGAATTGGGATGGTCCGAACAATGGATGAAGCCTCTATTTATAGGCATGAGGTCTCTACACCAATAATCAGTCAAATTGGTGTGAATATGCAGAGCCGTAATTCTTGAGGCGAGGGACATTCATGAACCATGCAACAGCAAATTCAATAAATGTACTGTTAAGCCACCCAAGAAATTAATGCTTTTCCACCACTTCATTGTTACTACTACAGCTAGTCCATTTCACATTACCATATTACTCACACACATGCCACGAAAGAGAACTAGTTGATTTCATTCCAACCATGGAATTCGTCAACAGTGCTTGTTCGACTGCAGAAACCATTCGCAAATTCAAAATGGGCGCTCAACACAGTAGCAGAATCTGGATCTTGCCGACTCCGAATCCGATACCGATTCACAACAAACTACTCACTGAATCCGACGAAAATTGCTTTGTAATTGTCTCAATGTGATTTCAATTTCATTATTGAATCATCCGATCGAGTGAAAATTAGATTTTCTTGTTGCTACCTTTGACGAGTGTCGGTTTATACAGAAGCTTGTGGATGTGTATGGCCTGAGGAATTGGTATCTGGTCTGGAACTCCAATTCGAGCAAACTAGAGATGTCGATGTAACTCATCTTATTAAGGAAATTATTACGAAACTGAATTTCATATAATCGAGATTGTTCATCTATGAAGAAAGGTTGAACCAATGTAAAAAGTAACTGAATTTACAGTGAAAGAAATGATCTTTGAATTTACATTGAAAGAAATTATCTGGAAAAGTAACTAAAATGAATATAGGGAGATGGTTTATATAGCTATACAAGTAACTAACTTGATACCTATTACAATATAACTAACTCCTTGATAACTGTTATAACTAGGTTAGTTATCTTTTAGAGCATCCCTTAAGATGATGGTGAACATTATGCACATTCATCTTGGTCTTGAAATCTTGAAATAATTGTGGACCACGAGGTTTAGTAAACATATCAGCCACATTGTGCTGAGAAGGAATGTTCACAAGCTGGATGATTTTGTTGTGAATCTTCTCCCCTATAAAATGACAATCAACATCTATGTGTTTAGTTTTGTCACGAAACACTGGGTTGTGGGCTAGACAATATGCACAGTATAGAGTGTAGTAGTTTTCGTAGTCTCATCTTCAAGTCAGATAACAGAAAAAAACCATGGTAGCTCACAATTGGTATAAGCAATTAATCTATACTCTGCTTCATCTGAGAATTTGCTGATAGTAGGTTGTTTCTTTGACCTCCAAGATATTAAAGAATATCCCAAATAAATAGAGTGGCCACTGATACTTCTTCTAATTTCCAGGCATCTTGCCCAGCCACTATCAGTAAAACCTTTTAGAGTTAAGTCTGATTTAGCATATAACAATATTCCTTGTCCTGGTGTGGATTTGTATCTGAGTAATCAATGGGCTGCAACAAGATGGCCTTTTGTAGGATCGGCCATATATTGTGAAAGTGTTTGCAAATTGTATTATATATTTGGCCTTGTTATGGTCAAATATAGTAACCATCCTATCAACCTCCTATAGTGAGCTGGATCTGCAACTGGAGTTGTGTTGGAACCAAAATGTTGTTTACACTCCATAGAAGTTGTACAACGCCTGGAACCAATATAACATGTGTCAGTCAAAATATTCACACAATATTTTCTCTGATACAATATATTTGAAAGTGTCATTGCATAATGCACTTTGTTTATATAATCTTTTCTTTCTTAATTAGTTCAATGGTTTGTTTGAGCATTTATTTTGCATGAAACAACCTTGGTAATTGGACTAATTGTTGATCGAAGACTTCCTTTAAGAAGAAGCAAAAGATCAACCATAATAGAGAAAGAATCTTCAAGACAAAGACTGGAAGGAAATATATTGAAGAAGATATTCAATGATAGCACAATTCCTTCTAGCAACTAGCTCAAGAAAAGCAAAGAAGAAGACTTCCTTACTACAACTTGCCCTTCCCTGTTCGAACATGAAGAGATCAAACTCTATATATACAGGTAGGAGGCTGCTTTGCAAGACACCAAGACTTTACATAATCACATCATATTGTTGTCTTGATTTACTATACTTGTACTAGCTATTATATTGTGGGTGTTCATCAAATAGGTGTTTGTGAATCATTCGTCGTGATAGTTACTAGAATAGGTTCTTTGTTCGATTTTATTCTAGGTCTAGTTTTCCGTGAGTTTGATCATTCGTTTGTGATTGATCCTAAACTCCTTTTTTAATTCTACTATTCTGACTAGTGAAAATTTAGCCTACGGCACCGTCAACATATATTATATGCTGGCTTGACTTGTGGAAAACTATATGTCAAATCTGATGTTATTTACTCTAATCAGGCAAACAGTGTTGACTTCATTGTTGACTCATTATTGGAGTCAACATTATTTACAGTTCCAGTACCAATCCATGTCCAACTGTTCTAACAATATTTAAGAACACCAAGATCCTTAATAGTGAATTTTTGTGTAAGTGATCTTTGTCTACTTGAATCTCATCCAAGCTATCTCCTACAAGAATTATATCATCAACATAACAGGCTAGAGCTATAAAAGAATTGTTAGTTGATTTAATAAAAATAATGAGAAATAGACTAATTATATCTAAAATAAAGTAAACTTTCAGTATATTTCAAGAATCCTTGCCTACTAGCTTGCTTCAAACCTTATAAACTCATATTTAACTTATAAACCCTTCCATCATTGCAGTAACCTGGTGATGGAGTCATATAAACCTCCTCATCAAGTTGATATAATTGCCAAGATTTGACAGTAGCAACAGATAACAAAACTTTGACAGTTGTGATTTTGGTAACTGGACTGAATGTGTCAAAATAGTCTATGCAGGCTATTGAGTGTACCCTTTAACAACCAATCTAGCATTGTATCTTTCTATGGAGCCATCAGACTTGTATTTGAGTCTATAAATCCACTTGCACCCAATGCAAATTTTGCCTTGTGGTAGTTGTACAAGAGACCAAGTGTTGTTTTTCTCAAGTGCTTCTAACTCCTTAGCCATTGCATCTTGCCATTCTAATTGTGTAGATGCCTGCGTGTATGTTTTTGGTTCTGTAAGTTGAGAAATAGATGCATTAAAAGCTACATAATTCTGAGAAAGACAATTAATACCAAGAAAAGCTTAAATAGGATATGTAACACCTGATGTTTCAGTTATAATCATATTTGCACCATGATTATTATTATGAATATTAGGAGGTAATTTGACATCATAAATTTGTAAATACGGCGGATTATTCCTTGCTCTTACTGGTCTAGCATTTTAAGCTTCAATTTAAGGTGCATTATGCATAACATGTCCAATATCTGGTCTCATTTTGAATTTTCCCAACGATGTGTTGTTCAGGCTGATCAGAATGACCACTAATGTCATCATCACTAAGATGATTAAAATTAGTCCTTGAAGAACCATAAGACACAAAATCAGAACTAATATGAGAATTAGAGACTAAAACATTTAGATTTTCAGCATTCTGAGAATTTTCATGATTATGCATAGCATGATCATTATTATTTGTAATTTGTACCTGTTCAACATTTATAGACATAAAATTCTCAGTAGAAGATGGTAACTTAACTGCATAATAAGTATAAAGATAAATATCAAATTTATTTGCAGAACCATAAGATGAAAGTTCTTAATAAGGAAAAAAATTCTCATAAAAGACTTCATTTCTAGAAATAATAATCATTTTGTCATGTTAATAATATAGTTTGTATCCTTTAACATACAAAGGATATCCAATAAAAACATATTTTGAAGTCCATGGATCAAACTTCTTTTTGTGTGCAAACAAGTGTATTAGCATAGGCTAAACAACCAAAATTTCTTAAATATAAGTAATCAGGTCATTTATTGTAAAGCATAAAACATAGCCCTCGCTACTTGTAATTTGTGTTGGTGTTTCCTTTCAACTAAGTCATTATGTTGTGGTGTTTCCACACAACGGGTTTGATGAAAAACACATGTCTTATAATAGAAAGAAGACATTATGAATTCAGTACCATTATCACGCATTAAATATTAATTTCTCTTATCAAATTGAGTTAAAATAGCATTATTAAAATGTTCAAGAAAATATTGAATTTTTGACTTGTGTTTCAACATATAAACCCATGTAAATTGACTGTAATCATCCACTATTGTAAGAAAGAATCCGTGATTTTGATGTGAAGGTATATAAAAAGGTCCCCAGACATCACATCGGATTAAATCAAAAATTGCATTACTAGTAGATGTACTAATTGGAAACTGCAGTTTATTTTGTATTGAAATGTGATAAATATCACAGATGTCAACTTTATTACAATGATTGTTCAAAACTGAAATTTTAGAAACACATTTGTGAGATGGATGGTCTAATTTGGAATGCCAAAGTAAAGAGTTTACAGCAGATGAATATGAGTGTACAAAATTAGCAACATTATATTGGTTTACATCTGAAGTTCAAGTCAAAGAAACATCAATATTTAGCTTAATATGATTAGCCTTCCTTTTTTTTATCAGTAATCACTTGGACTGTGACCATGTCCTGTAATAAACACCGTGTCCTGTAATAAACACTTAGATTTATCAAATAAAATCATGCACATAGAATGCTTGGTAAGATGTGAGACAGATAGCAAATTATAAGTAAATTCAGGTATAAACAAGACATTAGGCAATATAATTGAATTTGTCGACCTAATTATACTAATGTGAGTAGCATGTGTAACTTGATTGTTAGGCAAGTTTATGACAAAAGAAACTTCTCTGTGCATAGTAGGAGAGAGAGATTTACCACATATCATGTGATCACTAGCACAAGAGTCCAAAATCTATAAATTTTTACTAACATATGTAGCATGCATACAAGTGTGAGAACCATTTATAATGCAACATGTTGCACGGTCAATTGGCCCCTTGAATGCAACAACTGATGTATGATATGTAGGCACATTGGTCTCAGCATTGTCATCTCCATTTGCATTGCATTACCTTGCAAATGCCATAAACTGATTGAACATATCAACATTGAATAATGGATGCATTGATTGTTCACCATGATCTGCAACATTAACAGAGTAACCAATAAGCTGGAAACACTTGTCAGTTGTGTGATTATTGAATCCACACTGAGTACACTTCACTTTCTTCTTCTCCTTGAAATTCTGATATCTTTGTGCAGGTGCAGCTTGTTGACCATAACCATCACCACTGTGTTGATTAGCTTGAACATACATAGTTAGCGCATATCACTTGTGACAGATGGTTTGAATATATGACGTTGAGATTATTCTTGTAACAAAATTGCATATGCCTTAGACAACTCAGAAATTAGCTTTTGCAAAAGCAGTTGCCTACGAATATTTCGATAAGAATCATCAACTCCAATAAAAAACTCCATAAAACCATCAAATTCTTGTAATCTAACCATCATCTTAGCACCACAATCACACTCAACAATAGTTGCAGGAAAAGAACACTTTAAAACTGGTCGGTAACTAATATATTCTTCCCATAAGGCCTTCAAAATGTTGTAGTATTCAGTAATAGACAAAGAACCTTGCCTCATAGTATTCAAAGATCTCTTTAGATGAAACACTCTAGGATTATCTGATCTTGAATATCTCATTTGCATCTCATTCCATACATCTTGTGCAGTTTTACAATACAATAAACTAGTCTTGATAGACTTATCTATTGAATTCATTATCCATCCTTGCACAAGATCATTAGCACGCTCATATGTTTCATACATCAATTTATCCTTCGATTCATCAGGAACAACCAATTTACCATTGATAAAACAAGACTTATTCTTCACACTTAATGCCTTCTTAGCAGAATGACTCCATGAAGTGTAATTATCACCAGTAAAAGTCTCAAATATGATGTTAGTTCCAGAATAAAATAATCGAAGATAAATAAGATAAAAGGATATTCAATCAACCGTCCGAGGCCTGTTTGCACAGTTCCCTTAAAACTATTACGTCCCCTCACCTACGGTGCTTAGATGAATCGTTGGATGTTAGTTTCTCAGGATACAACGGATAAAACCCAACAAGCGATTGCACAAGTCAGTTGCTCCGGCGAACTCAGTATGCATGGATCATACGTAAATGGTATGGAAGAAGAACGCTGCAAGAGAAGAAGAGAAAGGCTCATTTCTGGTGTGTTTCTCTCTTCAATAGTGAGACCTATTTATATGTGAGAAATACTTGTAATAGTTCTTTTGTTTAATTCCGTAAATGTCAACACGGTCAGATTTGATTTACAAAATCAATTATGAGATATTGTTGTTCGTAACTCTTCAGCAGTTACAAACTCGAAATTAAACCAAATGTTCTGGAAGGATTGACTAGATCGGTTAGCAAAAGGTTGTCCCGCACGGGCCAACCGTTTGTGCCTATTTCGGTCCGGCATTCGTGTACACAGGTCGCAGGCGCCTGCTCGCACCCAAGTCCCACTAGTTTCAGTACAAATCTGGCCATGATTTGCACCCCCTTTCGCGCCCGCTTTGATAGTTTTACATAACCTAACAATTACACTTGAACAAGTAGAATGGTGCATTTTGTTATAAACTAGAAATGACTTCCATGTGCTAGCAATGTGGGAATATTCCATTTTATCTTCCAACTTTGAGAAATTATTTATCACTAACCCAAGGTCCGTTTTTGACATGCAATATATCAATTCGAAACTCTTACATAGTAGCTCACGACTATATATTTTGTTTACTTAATTAAAAATAATTAAGAAATGTTCTCCTAGCAAACATACCCCCCACAAGGCATTTTTTACTACTAAGTTTTCTTCAAACTTCCAACATATGACAGACATACATGGATGATCAGAAGGATGGAGGTAAAAAGAGTAAAATGGAACTTACCAAACATTTGGAATATTCTCCATTCTTGTAGCTCAAAAACTCGTTTGTAGAAAACGGTTACACAATAGAACACACCTCAAACGACAATCGAAAGAGAAAACCGGCAACTCAACCGGAGATCGCAGTGAGAACTTCAAGATCGATCAAAGAATCAAAACTGGTGTTTCGATTTTAAACTTGTTAGGAATATCTGTTAGTATTTTGATCATTCAGCACAATGACTTATCCTAGTTCCAGAAAGGTGTATATTACTCTTGATTCACTTGAACATTGTAAAGAAGAAATACACTAAGTATGATAGTTTTTAGAAACCTTGTAATAGGATGTTAGGAATTTGAATGTAAGTTTTATTTAGTTCTAAGAAGACAAATAAGGAGGCATCCAAGCAAAGGTGAAGACCATTTGCACAAAGGTATCTGAAGACAAAGGAGGAAAGTCTCCTCAGATAGTTGCTTCCAGAAAGCTATGTATAAACTTGTGTTTTATTTACAAACAAAGTTACAACTAAGTTTCTGAGATATGGAACATGTGATGCTTTAGAAAGCTACATACATCCGTTGAGACTACAGGACGAAATATAGTACACTACATTTAATGCTTGACAGAAATGTCACTACCCTTCTGCAGAACTCTCTGAAAAGAGATATACGCATGGGAGTGCTAATTTCAAGATATGGACGGATTGAATTTGAAATAGGTTTAACGGATAATATTCAAATGACTATCAAATTCATCTATAAATATCACCACTTAGAAGCTGAGAAAAACACACATGCATTTGAACTACAATCACAAGCAAAGTATTCTCTCAAGCATTCTTACTACCATTCTCTAAGCTATCTGTTGCGACTAACAAGTTCAACAATTCACTAGTAGTTCTAAGTGTCCTGATCCTTCAACAAGTAGTGTAATTTGGAAAGAGTTGAATTTTTGAATAACTATCTGAGATTCATCCTCTTGAAAAAATCTCATAAACTAGGGTCAGTAAAAGAGCAAGCTACCATACACAGAACAAGTATATTAAGTAGTCTTGATTCTTCAAGCACTCTGGATATAACTGAAAAGTTATAAAGAGAAGCTTACCTGACAAACAACATAACCAAATACCATTCAGACGTGGAGTACATGAAGTACTTAATTTTCGAAATCAAGGAATAGCTCAAAGGTTATCTTGAGTACATGAAGTACTTGGCTTTAGGAGCTAGAGAACAACTCAGGGGGACATTTGTTTGGGAACCATTTATTTTAGGAATCTTAGAATATGATCAATTGTAAGGTAAATTCAATTATCTGTTCTAGTGGATTCTAGGTCTCTGAAGGACGAGTGGATTAGTTGGAGGATTACACCACCTCCAGATACCACTATACTTGATGTGTCATTTACTTTATGTATTTATTTTCTAGTAACACACACTCACACATTTACTATTGCAAAGCACAAACTCATTTATCTATCGTATAAAGTCTTCCGCTCTCTAATTTTAAGTATCAGATACCTTCAAGTATCTGAGAAATCATGTTTATCGATAAAATTTTGAAAAAGCTTTTCCCCCCCCCCCCCCCAAGTCTTTTCCTTTGCCGTTATCTGGACCAACAAAACTGGTACCATATTACGAAACTGAATTTCATATAATCTACATTGTTCATCTATGAAGAAAGCTTGAACCGATGTAAAATGTAACTGAATTTACAGCGAAAGAAATGATCTCTGAATTTACAGTGAAAGAAATGATCTGGAAAAGTAACTAATTTGACAGCTATACAAGTAACTAATTTGACGGCTATTATAACTAACTCCTTGATAACTGCAATAACTAGGTTAGTTATCCTTTAGAGAAATCTATATTTGGAGGGTGCGCATCTTCTAGTGGGTCTTGGTTGTCGAATTTCCACGTGCAATGATATGTCAAATCGGAATTTTATATTTATTTATTTTTATACCATAGTAAAATCCAATTAGAACTATGGTATGGTGGAAATAACCAGAGATCGGTCTCTTAAGGACTTAACCAGCTGTTGCTTTGGCTTATGGAAGTAGGAAAAATATTATATATGAATTAATGTAAAGAAAGCAAAAGAGTTTGTTTGCCTCGGCGACGAGTTGTTTCGAGAGTTGAAAGAAGAGAGAGTAGAGAATAGAGAATAGAGAAGATAGACAGAGAAGAGAAATATTAAATTTGAAGATAATTTATGCAATTGGAGAAACTACAACGTGATTATTTCAACAAGATGATTAGCATGGAATTGCGACTTACAGGAGTTAATCGCACGAGTGTCTCACTCACTCGATTTCAAGAATGAAAAGTGTCTCACTCACTTCACTCAAAGATTAATAGTAATAGTGGAGTCGTCAATTCCACTAAACTACGGCAAACAGATTAATTTGGCTTATATATATTTGTAACAAACTGTCGTAGAACTCATGGATGAAAACATGTTTGGTTTAACATCTCAAGTTCTACGATCAGTGATTTGGTTAGAAAAATATCAAATAAACATAGCCAGATTAATTGTTTAACCTAAATAGCACGGTGATTAATCCTGATGCATATCGAATCGCAAAACCCTAGCTAATCATAGTTGTATTCATCACCACCCCATATTGGGTGTTTAGCTACTCATAGTCATGGAAAAAGATAGCAAAGCACATATTCTCAAGTTAAAGTTGAATTAGAAACAGTGTACCGATGGTCACTCCCAGGTAACTAATAGGATCCATTTGTAGAGCTTTCTAGAATCTGAATTCCAATTAGCACAAAATAATCTTCAATATAAAATATAACCAAGGTTAGGGTCAAATCAACTTTTGCCTTTTGATCTTTGTTTCTCCCTCTAAGAGTTGGGAGATAGTTGGTAGTATGAAAGGTATGTGTACAATTGAAGACTAGGGTCCTATTATATATAGAGAATGAAATAGTAGTACCTAACTAGGAGATAAATTAGCAAAATCTAGTTTTTCCAAGTCGAACTGGGCAAGGAGATCAAATCATCGAAGTCCAAGTCAAACTGGGCAAGGAATAAGAAGATTAGACTGGGCCTGGAGTCACTATGCGATGGGCCAAAAAGAGGCCCGTCGCGACGACTCCACCGGGTCGCTGATAGAGCTAGTGGCCATGCGGTGGAACTCTTTGTTGAGAGTCACAACGTGACCGGTTCAGCTGAAAATTCCAGTTTTGCTCTTCTTTGCCATTGCTCGATTTCGTTCATTCCAACTTCGTTTCTTGGTATTTTGACTTCATCCCTCCACTTCTCGCAACCATACAAAGCAATCTTATCATCCAAGTGTGCATAAAATGCATCCTTTTTGCTATCATGTGGAGCGTTTTCACCAAATACCTCTAAAATGCAAAATAGAACGAAACTAGTAAAACGGTTCTTCTTTATCATCAAAACTAAGACTTAAGAACAATAAAAGGTGGCGAAAAATACTAGATGAGATGGTCTAAAATCCTCTCATCATAAGCAACCGACAAATTAAGAACATTCTGGACAAAGTAGTGCTCCCAAATAGAAGAGATTGAGCAGTCAAGTTCATCAATGCTTTATGGGCATACATGACAAGTTACATAACAATAATTGACACTACACCATATCGCTTAGTATATGTCAAGGCTTGTTACCTTCCTGTGAAACTAGAGCATTAGGCGGAATGGACAATCAGATGTCGTGAAGCAGAAATGGACAAAGCAGGAGAAAAGAGACTCTTACAGGTGACAGAGCCCGATGAACTGAGACTTAATGCATTCGAGATTTCAAGATATACAAGGAAAAGAAAAAGTTGTAGCATGACCATAACACCTCCCTGAAGGAACTAATCCCAGGAAAGAAGGCATTACTATTTAATTCCCACCTCTAATTCTTTCCAAGAAAGCTCAGGTCAAGATGGGATGGACCTTTCCAAATAGTCTTGGTGGCTCCACATGGAGCCGTAGAATTCCAAGACTTAAGAATAATAAAAGGTGGTGAAAAAAACTAACTGAGAGGGTCCAAAATCCTCTAATCAAACTCTCCAAACCAAACCTTTGCTTGTTCTCAAGCAAAAAGACTCTTCTAAGCATTTAAGAAAATAAACAAACATATATACAAACAAATAAACAAACAAACAAGTCTAGACCCCTAAGACATGAGACTACAATTGCAAGGAATAAGAATGCAGAAAACTTTACCATTAGACCGGCATTCATAGCATTACAAACATAAGTTCACAAAATTCGTTTCCAAAGTAAATAGAACTTAGGTCTAACAGTGCAATCCCTCTCAAGTGGGTAAGATGTATATCTGATTCGCTCACACTTCGGGAAGTGTCCAGTAGGGGTCACACTCAAGAAATAGATGAGGTAAGGAAGGTGATTTTCATCACAAGGTGCCTCAAATATCTCATGATTTGCACTAGACCAGATTGGATCGGAAGAGACTTTCTTCTTCCTTTGCTCAACATCGATTGGGAGTAGATCATCAAATCATTGCTTCCAATTTTGTTCCATATTTTCGCACACAAGTTAGTACTAAGCAGTTGGTCTCATTGGACTCTTTTGATTTCCATCTTTTTGGCAGTTGGTCTCAGTAGACTCTTTTAGTCTTTATTTTTTGGCAGTGTCTGTTTTACCGAAGTCCGCACTTTTCTGCGTGTTGGTTTGGTATACGCATCCATCAACCCTCATGACTCAGTGACCAATATTGGATAGTATCTGGACATGCCCAACACGACAACGATGATGACTAGCACCACAGATCCACTCCGAGACAATTCATGCAACTTTGAAAAGAGCAATCACATCACATGTGTATCTTCCTTTGGCACATTGGTACATTAGCTCATCATAACGGATAAATCATCCACTATCTTTTGGAAGCTTCCTCTCCAAACCTGTTCTTTAGAACGGGTTGTGCACTTTGAGTGAATATTCAATGAAGTTCATGTCGTTCGGCATCCCCAACCCAATCAAGTGCACATGAGTATGATGAGGCGCAAACAAGAGAGTTTGATTTTCCCGAATTTAAGCTCACAGTTGTCGGTACAATATTTTTTAATCGGCTAAGACTTTTGTTGGTCCAGTGAATAGTCTTTTCAAAATACTGTTGATAAACACAGTTTCTCATATACTTGTGGGTATATGATACTTAGATTCAGAGAGCGGAAGACTTAACAATAGATAAATGAATTTATGTTTTGCAATAATAAATGTGTGTGTGTGTGATGCTGAAAGATAAGTACGAATAAGTAAATCACACAGCAAGTATAGTAGTATTTGGAGATGGAGTAATCCTTTAACTAATCCACTTCGACCTTTCTGAGACCTAGAATTCACTAGAACAGACAATTGAGTTCTCCTTACAATAATCATATTCTAATATCCCTAAACAAATTGTTCCCAACTAAATGTTCCCCTGAGTTGTTCCCTACCTCCACGAGCTAAGTACATCCCTAGTTTATCTGTCTCTTCTTGGAGTCTCCATCTCTTGTGCTCTTCTTTCTGGTTTTAGGGGGAAAATCTTTGTTCTTTAAGAGTCTGGAGCAATATGGTGTGTTAGTATGTTTGGTTCCTTTTTCCAGTATTGCCTTAGTGTATATTTGCAATTGTCCGGTCTCTAGATTCTGGTAAGCATCTTTGTAGTGTTCTAGTTCTTATTAGCAAGCTCTTATACTATTGGAGGAGCATACCTTTGGGAGTCTACATCAGTAGAAATCTAAATATCATGCCACACTTCTTCAAGATGTGTTCTGTTAACATGATTCCTACTCTCTGGAATGGTGATTCCTACTATCATCCTATCTGCTTATGGGCAATTGTGTTCTCAACATCTAGCACACAACCTTGCAACAACATTCTCATCTCAAGATGTCATCCCATCCTACTCAAGTATCATCCATCAAGAAGCAATCCTCAATTTCGTACCTCTTGGCTTATGTTTTTTACTGCTTCTTAAGCTCTTTTGACTTCATTTGTAATCCGTACCTCTTGTATCCTACAAACCTGGAAACCCCCATGAACTCCTTTACTTTTTATTATTATTAATAAATAGAAAATTGCTCAACATAAGAAAATGTGTGGGCATGTAGTAAAATAAAGACACATTTTTTAAAATTCAATATTTGGATAAACCAACTTTATAGATATGGTATGATTGGATGAAGTTAACTATTGCTAAATATTTAAAATGAAACATATAAGCAATAATGTTAAATTTAATATATGATCTCTATCTGTGTCCCTCTCGCCACATATAATTATGGTTCTTAAGCCATAACCTCCACAACTCCATTCTACAACATTCACAGACTCCAGTACATCATTATTACAATTAAGGCCTAAAAACAATGAGAATATAGGAAAACGGATCCTGAACGATGCAACTATGAATTACAATGAAAGCCACTTTTAACCAAATAGTACTTCAAGAAGAGCAGAGAATGAATTACAATGAAAGCCACTTTTAACCAAATAGTACTTCAAGAAGAGCAGAGAAGCATTTGCACAAGAAATCCTAATAAGCAACGACGACCATGTTCTTGATGTCGTTACAAAATCTGAGGAATTTTTTAAGAAAATCTTCTCTCCAACCCACAGGGAATACTTTGTCAGCTCCAATTTCAATCATGTGATCGATGTGCATATGCTGCAGGTTGCTTTAATGGCGCCGAACAGTTAAACAATAAAGTTTACGAGTGTTCACGAGCTCATTCCAGGAGGGAAAGAGAAGACTACACATAAAATGGGACGGGATCAACCTTGTGAGCATTACCTAGAACCTCATTGAAAATCATCTCAGCAGTTCCCAATGCCTGATTAAATTAAGAAACAATTCACTAATTTAGTATGAGTCTTCTATTACAAAATTATGGAAAAGGAAAGCCAGAATACCAGTAACAAAAAGTGAAACAATTAAATAGAAGCTGAAAAAGGGAAGTCTTAACATGAACACTTGAAATTATATCCCGTATATAACCACAATGTAAAATAGGGGAAGTATTTTTCATAAATGCAAGACTAACATTTTGACTTTCTGCAAAAAAAAAATTTGTTTAAAGACAGCTGGAGAAAACGAAATTGCTCAAAAATGTCATAACTAAACAATAAAGGACACTTCAAGTCAGTCAATTGCAAGAGGAGCGTAAGATTCTTCTGTTTTTCTTCTTTCTATGTTTGTACTATTTCAACTTATTTAAAAACTATTCAACAGTCGTAGTTGAGAAACTATTTACATATATTAATATGATTGATTGTTAACTCGAATGGAAACATCTCATCTCAATTTGTCGTTGTATAGATTATCTTTGTAATTGCACATGACAATTACCCAGTACTATACCGTACTTAGCATGGCATGGTAATTACCTAGTAATTATAAACCTAGGATCATATCTTATGGCACCTCACAGATTTGGTCTAATGACAAATTCAACCCTTCTAAGGTACATATATATCCAAAAAATGAATATATAGTAATTTAAGTCGAACATGTTGATGACAACGAAGTGCAGCTCAGTTGGTCAAACGTTTCCCATCCAACCAATAAGTTGGGGTTCGAGTCACCTTTGCCATTTCAAAAAAAAAAGTCGAACATGTTGATGACATGGAACTACTCTTTTTTTTTGTCAAAGCATTTGTAGCCGAGTGGTAAGCTGAGACACCACGTAACCATGAGGTTACGGGTTACGGGTTCGATTCCCCGAAATGGGTGATTATATTCTCTGAATAGAAATTTGTGGTGATTTGCATCTAGAATCGATTGATAAATTCGTCTTGTTCAACAATTGTAATTGTAATGCTATGTTCAACAGTAATTTAAAAAAACTACTCTTTTTTTTTCATGTGCCAACCAAAGTTGGGCTTATTGATGAAAATGTCATTGAATTTTTACTTTTGACTTTCTTGAATTATTTCTCTTTATTTTCTTTTGTTTTCTCTTTTCTTTTTAGTTGCTAGATTTAGACAAATTACAAGTCTTTCAAGATCTAAATTTCCATCATCCACCCATGGGTTTCCTAAAATCTTCAAACAAGTCACTAAACTTTTAAATCGAAATGAAACATCAACCAAACACTAAATCGGATTTAACGGGCATCAACCAATCATGTGGACTTAATAGGTCACCTACAGTCAATTGAAAAAAAGAACATAAGAGGAAGAAACGAAGATAATCCATGTATTACTTTGACCGGAGGTGTTTAAAGAATTTTAAAATATGAAGTGAAGAGGAAGATGGGGTTGCGGTTTTTTATTTTTATTTTTATTACCTAGGAATTACGGGGACGGGACGATACGTCGGGACGCCAAAATCCAAAAAAGTTGGGGACGGGGACGTTTAATTTTTTATATTTTTTTATACTTAATATATATCAATACTTTATTATTATATACTAAGTATTATAAACTTCAAAACATCAAACAAACATTTAATAATAACACAAACGCCTTACTACTAATTACTAATGTAGTTTAACAAACAAAAAAAGAGATAGAATAAAAAATGGAATAAAAGAAAGGCAAGCAATTCAATCTGATAAGGCAGATGTTAAACATAACACAGATAAAGAAAAGAACTCCCAGCAGAAAAAGGCAAGCAATTCAGCATAAAGAAGAGAACGCACAGCAATTCAGTAAACAATACAAATTCGTACACAAGCAAGAAGGCAAGACGCACCAATTTGCACAAGCAAATTAAGCAAATCGGAAGCAGGAAGACGGCCCAATTGTTGGAATCAAATCAGAATCAAAGCAAAGCAAATCGGAAGCAAAGCAAAGCAATTTATGTTCTTTCTCTCCAATTCTCTTTTCTGTATTTTGGGTTTTTTTTCCTCATAAGAATTATGAAGAATTATGAAGAACTATGGAGAATTAGAGGGGGAAACGTCCCGGTATGCGTATTTGGCTTCGGGGACGTCCCCGCATCCCTGAAAACGTCCCCTCGGCAGTTTGGGACGTCCCGTGCTTCTTAGTTTATTACAAATATATACATTAATCAATAAATTAATTTAGTTTCTTTTTTGCGTTTCTTTAGTTTCAGCCTAAACAATTCCACCATGGCAGGAAAGAGAAATGTATTTCGGATTTATTCAACTCCAGAATAACCTGTTATCGTTAAGCCTAAAAGTGGAAATATGTGAAGGGGGTCAATTGCAAGGGTACCATTCGTAATTCTCTCTTATGAGCTAACTTGCATTTGTGTCACAATGTATCCTTTGTTTAGCACAAGAGTATCAACTAAGTTTATCTTCTCGATGAACTTCCGTGATAACCCTATTAGCTGATCTGATAAGTTTGTCCATGAAGCTTATCAAAAAATATGCTAGTTTTGTACATAACATATTTAGAAAATCAGCTAGCATATCAACTAATCAATTTATTAAATACTTTTATACAAACCAACTATCTTATGCTAAACAGAGTCATAATTAGAGAAATGGAAGAAAAAAAACTACGATGAGGAAGGAAAAGAGAGGGGAAACTTCAAAATAGAATAAAGTAAAAAAGGAAAAATAGATAAATAGTAACAGCATCATCTATAGAGACAGATCATACCCCAGGTCCCAATCCTCCCATCTACAATAATATGAATTCAGACATGCATGTGAAACAGACTGCAACTCAAGGAATTATGAATACACGGTGCCATCATTACCCATAGTCCATATACCTAACCCGAGTAATATTTACCAGAAAGAGGGCAATTAAAAATTACCAGTGACAGTCCTTCTCCTTCATGCCCAGCAGCAAGGAACATCTTGGGCAAGCCAGGCACAGGCCCAATCACAGGTTTCCCACCAGGCACTTGAGAAAATTATGAAATCATAAAGATTAGTCCAAAACAAAACATATCATAATGATTGACAATTTTTACATCTAGCATACTTACTGTATGGTCTCAGTCCCACTCTCACTTCACCACTTGTACGCAAATCACTTAGTTGTACTTCCTTTAGAATAGGAAAGAATTCACCAGCCCTCTCCCATATTCTCTGGATAATTAATTCATCAACCTCTGTGTTGAACCCAACAAGTTCACGGCTGCTTCCTGCATTTACAGAGGGGAGACAGATGAAACCTGAGACGTATATTGCTTATCCACAAGCATTTAAATTCATGACAAGTGACGACATGAAGAAATTTCCTACAAAGAACCAGGAAAAAAGAGACTGTTATTTATAAATCCAGGTAGGCTAATTGACCCAAAAAAGAAACATTACAATTGTCCCAGGATTCTGCTTATCTGCTTTAAAAAAGATCTTGCTAATTATACGCTGATAATGAGCGTACTGAGTCTGTTATAGGTTTAAACTTAAAAGATGATTTTGCAACAACTGATAGTACTGTGCAGCTGCCTCTTTACCAACTAACAAACTAGACTAAGTGGTCATAATTTCTGAAAGATTTTCTACAAAACATCAATTACTGTGGTTTGACAGTCACAGACACACACTCACACTTTTATACAGAAATGAATGATATGATGGTGAAATAAACAGAATAACACATACGAGTTGAGATATCACTGTATGACAGGACAGTGCGTACATTTCTATTTGAAACCAAATCCCAAGATTATGATGGTGAATAACTGAATATCCAGACACCAACAGAGATAAGACTTAAGGTACCATTCTTATGACCTTGTGCTTAGGACACCAATATATGCAATTTTACATTTGCTTGTACATATTGACGTCATATACTCTAAAATAGTTGCACAACTCAAAAATACTTGTGTTAGGAATAGTGACTTGAAGACAGACCAAGGACAAGACTTCCTGACATGTCCATTGTGGCTGTCATTGAGATAGACGCTGTATTTGCATCATGTCCAGCCTCGGGTTCTTTTTTGGATTTCAAGATTGCAGATTCATGATTGACATATCCCGCCTCCATAAGGCCATGGTGTAGGTGCAAAGACTTGAAATTTTCGAGCACAAGCAAATGGCCCTGCCACAAGTATGACAAGAAATGCATGAGATTATTTGCTGTTGCTCTAGGAAGTCACTAGTTGACACATAATTTCTGGAAACAGAAGCATGTCAGAATCTGATGGCAAGAAAGTAATGAAGAAGCGATGTGCCAGTCTCTGTAGCAATTGAATACAATTATACAAGGGCTGCAAAATGAGGAACTTGGGACTGCATAGAATACAATAGAAATGCCATTGTCAAAAGCTAAAGAAAACAGAGAGAACACAAGCAATATTCTGCTACCAGTTATTAAAGTTGACAGACAACAAGGAGGTGCAAAATTTTAACAAGAAGAACCATATGTGCCAGCCAGTTTTTTAATTAGCTTCTTGTGTTCCCCTAAATATCTTTGGAAAGCTGAAAGAAACAAAAACTTAGTATACCACTACATGCACAGCCAACAGAAGAAAAAGGCTCAAATTTGTACATACATCTGCATCACAGACAATGCAATTACCTTCCTAGGCTTTATTGGAAGATCTAGTTCAACTTGTGAATCCTTTATGAGTTCATGCACCAAAGAACCACTCCAACAGCCTGCTGCAATTATGACAGCTTTTTTACTCTGCAAAGTTCTTTTGGAAGTCTGAACTGCTGTAATCACTCCAGCCCACTCAGATCTATAATGAAAATTACAATAATTATAACTTATAAGTCAGGGTTTCCAAGGAAGTGAACTGCTAAGATAAGTGATCATTGCTCATTGACATCAAGGGTGAGTCCAACCTGACTAAACTGGTTGTTGGCTCGTGATAGAACTCAGCATATCTCCCTTCTGCTGAAAAAGACCTGTTAGCCTATCAGACAATAATATCCGTAACAGTTATAGAATCATAAAAAGTGCATTTCTGTAAAGTACAAACAAAGATGAAACAATTTATCGGAAGCTACGTAATCAGTACATACCTTCTCAAGAAAAGCAACAGTGCGTCGAGCATCCAATTGGCAGTCATCTGGCATAAAAGCTGCACCACATTCCTCTCCAAGTTGTAAAGCAGGTTCTTCCAACAGAAGTTCATCAGAATCCAGAAACTTAGCCCCCAAGTCGGCATCCGAAAGCTGCTTTACCTTCCTCTTCAGTGCAGAACACTCATCATCAGTTCTACCAATTAGTAAGCTTCCTGTCAGTAAAGACACCAATCCATCCAATTATGCTCGCTGTTTTATTAATGTCAACGGACCAGCCACACTCATCACTACGAACCGTTCATTTAGTTTCACTGGTTATGTGTGTATATGTTTAATGCTGATAACCAAAACCCAATTTACATTTATTTGGACGCCACTGATAAGTCCAGGCAGCCCATATAATCTAGATTCCACTGCAAGCACAACTTGACTAGTAAAAAATGTTAGTATAATTTTCACTTCATATTATTGTATGATGTAACCATTGCATAACAGGGTCAGGAGTTGGGACCTTCATTATCAATGTTAAGCCAAACCTTAGGTACCAAACTAAGGCCTAATATACTACTTCCACTTAATCACTGTCGTGCACTCATGAACTAATATTGAGATTCGAATAAATGATCAAAGCAAAAAACGCCATATAATTGTATTACCTGTCTTCTTCCATCCAAGAGCCTGTAATGGATCCAATCCCTGATTTCGAACTGCCTTTGCCAGATTCTCCCACAGCTGATGGCTTCGCATTGCTAGTTCCCATTTCTCAGTTCCTGGCGTCTTATGAACCCTCCAAATGTAACCCTGCCCTATAATATGAGTACCTTATCACTCAAAACTAACACATGACATCAATTGTCAACCAATTTTAAGAAATTAACCATCCTGACCTACGTAATAGTACCATATGATATGACACAAAGTGAACACAGCATATCAATTTTCATCCAATTTTAAGATATGTAAAAGAATTGTTTGAATTTTAAGAAACTACAAACGTTTGTGAGTAACAAACATCAGATGTTCAACTTCTAACATCGTACATACTTAACATGTATGTGATGTTAGAATGGTATTAATAAATTAGCCCTCCAAATATAACCTGCCCTACATAATTAGTACACCATATGAGAGAACAGTACACACCGAGCATATCAATTTTCATCTAACTTACGAAAACTTAAAACAAAATGGCCTATAAGAAAAATGAATACACGATACTACTAATTTTGATTAAATACCAGCTCCGGTGGCTCCAGAGCAGGGAACGGCCGCGTCAACGATGGCAACAGAGAGCTCGGAAGAGAGGAGAAAGTGGCGGGCGATGGTCAAGCCGATAATACCGGCTCCGACGATGACAACGTCGAAAGAGGAAGAATCGGAGGCTGAATATGTCCGGATTGAAGATCGAACAAGTGTGGATTGCTTCTGTGTGTTGGTGGAAGATGAAAAATTAATGCTGCTAAAACGTTGCCGGAATCCGAGGTTGCTCCAGGAAAAAGACTTTGCAGTGTACCGCTGTGTAGATGTAGTATATTCGCTCGGACTAGGACTCAGCTTCAATGTTGATGCCGCCATTTTTAGCCCACAGTGAAGGTAAGCAAAGATGAGAAGAGAAATCAGCGCAAACAAAACCAAATAGATGATTAGATGTCCACTTTCCATTTTTTATAGAACTAGTACTGACCAGTTTTTTATATTTTGAAAGCATAACATAGAGATATTATTTTGTAATAATCCATTTATTCCTCTGTATTTAATGAGCAATTTATCCTCTCGACTTTTAAAAATAGATACAATACAATTTGATAGGTGCAATTTATTACCTCATAATTCATAAAGTTACTTTACAATTATATTCTATCCATCATGATCTCAAATATAAATGGTGTATAACACAATTATATAATGAAAATAAAAAATAATATTTTTTCAATATATTTTTGTTAAATGTTTAACCATTTTTGTTAAAAAATAATTTGAGGTTAATTATTTAAAATGATTGACGAAAAAATTAACACGAAAAGTTGAGGTTAATATAATATATCTATTCCATATTAATCTCAACTTTTCATGTTGCTTTTTCATCAATTATTTTTAAATTTAATTAAAGTCAAATTACTTTTAAATGATAATGTCTAAATAATTAACAAAATTATATTTAATTTCTTATTAATATTTCATTATATAATTGTGTCACAAAATTTATAATTTCAAAACAACTTTATTAATTACGATGGAGTAAATTGCACCCATCAGGGCGCGTTACACCTAATTATAAAATTCGAGGGGGTAAATTGCCTAATAAAATAATAAATATGAGTAAAGGGCCTAATATGAAAAATACAGGGAAATTTGCCAAAAACTCTAACATAGATAAAGGAGTACACATGTTTAGGATTATTACAAACCGACATGGAAGTAACTAAATGGATCAAACAAGCCCGATGACTTTCCAATACGAGTGGCAAAAGCCACACAGGGTTATAAGTCCAAATCGAAATCGTGGGTCGTACATGATCTACTACACTAGGACTCATACTAACTTATTGACGGAGATTACACCACTACCATACTTGGGTAAAGTGCCTGCCACCTAATTACTTTCCCGGTACACCAATCGACACAGCAAAGAACGGAACCAACGTCTACGGGAACGGATCTCCATGATGAGGTGCCGGTGTTGCCATGTCGTCTTGCTCATACTGCAAAGTATATTAAAAACATATAAAAGGCAGTATGGATCTCCACATTGGGACACCGCAATTGCTCCGCAAAAGCAAGTCCAGAACATACTGCCATGAGCTCAGCTGCAGTGATATCTTTCTGACTAACAGGACCAATCGCCACAGCGATACTGTGACCTACAGAATCACATAAAACACACCCGATACATGCAGTTCCATGCGAACCTAAAACAGACCCATCCACATGCAACAACAAACCCAGGGGTAGGGGAGATATAAGTGCACAAAAGAGGACGCTTTTAACCATTTTTAACCGAGATCTTGAGGTGTAATTGCGACACTAGCGACATGTAAGAGCAACGAAGAGCATGCGACTGGATTGGTTGATTACGAAACACAAAGTTATTACAAGCTGCCCAAAATAACCAAGCAAAGTGGAGAAGGAGAAGCTGATGCGAGGAATTAAGGGACAGCCGGAACAAGATTGAGTGAAAGGGAAGAGTAGTGTAATCGAACGTTAAGGGGAAAAAACCAAAAGCGATCCTGGTCAAACAAATGACAACGGAAAAATACATGGTCAGGAGTTTTCACATTGTAAGGCACAAAGGACAAACAGGAGAACAGAGAACCGAACGACTATGGAGAAAAGCAGCAGTCGGGAGTTTGTTATGATCAACTAACCAGGCGAACTGCCAAATAGTTTGGAAGAGTTTGGAGCTTCCAGATTCAGTACCAAGGCCATTGTGGACTAGTAGTCTTGTACTTGGTTATTTGTTGGTAAGCCGTTTTGATTGTAGAATTTTCAGAAGGATGAAACGACCACTCCAGTTCATCAGAGGTCGGATGGCAAGGATTTCATTAAGCACATCCTCCGGCAGTAAGGAGCGAAGAGATGTTAAATCTCAGCCACGATTAGAGATCACATCACTTACCAAGGTCGGCCCTAACCGAGGAATAGCGTCAACAAGACGTTCCGGGGGAACCCAAACGTCATCCCAAAAACATATCCAAGCACCGTCACCTACTTGCCAGGCTATGAAAGAGGCCAATTTGGACCAATAGCGTAATAAGGAATTTCAAAGCCAACTGTGTGTTGCAGTTGATCGTGCCTCCTAGAGGGAGGAAGTAGGGTAGTACTTTGCCTTGTAAGTAGAAGCCAAAAGGGACGAGGGATGTGTGAGAAGACGCCAAAGTAGTTTGAGATGAAATGCATGATTCAGAAGATGCAAATCCCGTGATCCTAGGCCTCCAACATATTTAGGAGTGAAAACTTGGGACCACTTCGCTTTGGATTTAATTCAACCCTGCTTAATGGAGTTCAACAATAAATTCTTACTAAGGTGGTCTAGATGTTGAATCGTATAAACCGAAATCGGTGCAACCGACATAGTGTAGGTTGGGATTGCACTAGTAACAAACTGAAGGAAAACACTCCTACCAGCAGGAGAAAGAAAATGATTGTACCATGCATGAATGCAATAAGAGGTACAAGTGATGAGGTTGTCAAAGAAGTCAACCTTACGACGACCAAAAAGGAATGGAATCCATAAATGTTTATCTTTGCGCTCATTGTAGCTGACTCCAAGGTCTTGAATGATTTGTTGTGTACGGAAAGCAGGGATATATATTGGGGGAGAAGATAATACGCGATTTAGGTCAACAAATAGATTGCTCCGATGTTTTGGCATAGCAAGAAAGACAACACATTAATGTAGAAATGGACGACGTTGACGCCTTACAGAAAATCATGCAATCGTCAGCGAAGTTCGGGAGAGGAATGGGGGAAGCATAACGGGAGACCTTAAGCATATAATAGTCTTACTAGTCATGTGGCGACCTAAAATGTCATGAGCAATTCATGGCAAAGGATAAAGACAAACGGGGACAAAGTCCCCGCATATGGCGCCAAGTACCAGAAGTGGTAGAATTAACCTTGAGATAAAATGAGGTTGTTGTAACACATTGGATGATCCAATGGTGGAAGTTGTATTTGGTTCGGGCCAGTTTCAAAACAGGTCATTCGAGGCGATCGGAAGCTTTTTCGACGTCCAACTTCAAAGCCATATAATGTTGATGCGAAGTTTTCTTTCTTTCTTTTTTTTTTTTTTTTTTTTGCATAGAAATAAGGGGTTCTTGTGACAACATAACGTTGTCACCGATATGTCGATCGGGGAGAAATTAATTTATGCATCAGATGATGGAGACGAGCAACAATAATTTTAGTAATAATTTTGAATTAGACATTGCACAAGCTGATAGGACGGAAATGTGCATGTTCAGTAGGATTAGGTCTTTTAGGGATAACAATAATTTGAGTTTGATTAAGAGCGACATCGAAATGACCTGTAGCAAAAACGTTCTTGACATAAGAACAGATTGACGGGCCGATAGTCGACCAGTGATACTGATAAAAAGCAACATTGAAATTGTCAGGCCCCAGGGCTTTGGTAAGTCCAATGGATTGGACCGCACTCCAAATTTCCGAATCCTGAACTGGTTGCATTAAAGATTCATATTTGTATTGATTAAGGAAGGAAGATGAATATTGAGGAAAGGTGTGAGGTCATAACCGACAAAAATCGATTGGCCTTGTAGAAATAGTAAAAGGTCGAACATACCTCATTGGGCATAGCTGTCACGCCCCAAAACCAAATCATTTTGGCGCGACCGGACGTCTATCGTGAGATGGGTTCACGTCAAGATGGAGCCTACCTTTAATCCTCAAAATACAATAATACCCCAGAGTGGTATAAACAGCGCATTTAAAATTCATAAAGTAATTACAGTAATTACAATCCTCAATCTCAACAACCGTCACAATATTATAACTCATCATATACAGTATAAATCTCAACAAGAGGTCCAAACTTCATATCTAAAGTCCAATACCACTTTTGGCATTTCATTCGAAAATACCAACTTAAAAAAATCAAATATAATCTCCAAGAAATCAAAACATTGTAACTACTACAGTGTTCTCCAACTTCCAAACACAAATCTCAAAAAGACTAACCTAAGATCCTCAAAGGTTCTAACCTAATTCCTCGATCCTTCCCTTAAACAAATTAAGAATTCACAGGTTCAAACATGAAATCCTACACCCAATAAATCGAAACCTTATTTCTTCACATATTCTAGCCTAGGCTCCTCAAAAATCATAACCTAGGCTCTTATACCACTTTTGTCACGCTCCAAAACCAAATCACTTTGGTGCGACCCCCCATCTACCGTGAAATGGGCTCACACCAAGATGAAGCCTACTTCAATCACCAAATACATCAAATAATCTCAGAGTGGTATACAATAGAGCATTTAAAATCCATATAATGTAATTACATCAATTACAAAATCCTCAATACAATAATGACAATCTCAACAGTACAAATCACCATGTACAATAAAAATTTCAAAGTACGCAACAACTATTAAAAGTCTTCAAAAATTCTTCATCCGTCTATCGTCTCAACTCCAAAGTATGTATGTCCGATCACTTAATAAATATCTAAAAGTGGGTTGGGGTGGTGAAAGGGTGAGCCTTGACACTTCTACCCAGATCAAGTACAAATATATATATGTAACATCCTGAAAATTTTAAAGTAATTTCCCAAAAGACGAGGGTGTTAAAATCGACAACAGAAGACATTTTAAAAACTTTGAAAAGCCAATACTCGAACAGTTTCACAAAATTGACTATTTTCAAAAGTTGCGGCAAAACACACATTCAAATAAGGCCACAAGCCAATACGAATTAATAAGGAATCGAAGAGTTTAACATGAAATCTTCCAAACAAGACCAAACTTAATACATTCAAGCCCACTATACAAGGAGAACCCCCCCCCCCCTCTATGTTGTCGAACATCAAGGCTTCCGAGGCATCCTGAGTGACAATATCTACAAGAAGTGAACAAATCAAGTGTGAGAAAAATATCAATGGTGTTCAGTGCTAAGTGACTTTGCAGTAAGAAATACAAAGTAGATTATGTTTGTAAACAAATCAACGAAATAGTTTTTCTTTTCAAATGAATCAAGTAAAATCAATAAACAAGGCATATACGAGGTATATTAAATCGTTGGTGCAGTCATCCTTATAACCCCAATCCAAGCCCTTATCACTCCGGACAGATTGCAAGTCCGCAAAATGAGGAACGAGGTGAATACTCTGTCATGGTACATGGGTGGTACACTACTACCAAAGACCTCAACGACTTCTGCCTCGCGTCTTGGGATAGTAAGCAAAGGAACCTCATGATCAACTCGACAGACACAACTGTGCAAGTAAGCCCAATCGGGAACCCCACCAAATTGCGCATGAACGAGACGAGGTAATTCGAGTAAAATCGAACAAACGAGACAAATCCAGTAAACGAGGCCAACAATCAGTAACGAGTAAAGGAGTCCAAAAATCAGTAAACAAGGCCAGTAATCAGTAACGAGTAAACGAGGCCAATAATCAGTAAGAGAATATCATTTTCTTTTGAGTGGTAGCATGAGTCAAAATCTTTGATGCAGTTTTCAGGATTTGATTTTCATGAAACTTTCACAAACTTTGAGATGCAATACTATATATATACCTATAGGTTTTCAAAATAACTTATTGTAGCTGGACAAATATTTGCATATAATAGTTTTGGGTAGAACACTCAACTCATATAGCCTCGGACACTAAGCAACCCACAAATCCTGATAAAAGGTAACACTACTTAACATTTACACAAAAATAATTAATGACACCATTAACCCCCACACAAACAAGCATAACACTTAAGCATATAATTTCATATAATCATATAATACTAACAAACATACACACACAGGATAACGGATAATAAGTAATCACCTAACTCAAATGACATACACAGTGATCATTACAATAGAACTCAATCCTTCATATTATATACTGCACAACTAAGACTCATTAATCAAGAACTCAGTTATGTAGTCCATCCAACAAAGCACAACAAGAGTCGATGCATAAACAAAATTACCATGAAACCTACCACAAAGCTAAAACATTCAATGGTGATTAACAACACAATTTGATTATAAAAACAAAAGACTTCAGTTGTATTGTGCGTATAATGTAGCAACGTGAGCTTCCAATAATTCATAAGAATTCAACTTATCCGAATCCAATTAAACATTAAAGTTCAGCACTAAATTGGGCAAATTAAAGCATACAGTAGAACAACACGCCACCCAACAACACCTACAGATCAATCACCGACCAGGTTCGATGAACACTAAGAGCAAGCCTAAATGACTGAAAGAAAGAAGAACATAAGACGACTGTACAACAAGATATCAATACACAAAGACCACCAATCTGACACAACAGAAATAGGAAAGAATAGAGCACCACAATTAACATTAAAACCACTAACAAACACCCACATGTACACCCAAACGCAAACCCAGGTACGCTGACAACATAAGCTCATATGCATCATACAATTAGAATACCACCAGTCGACTCCAAAGGCACACAATCAGCAATAACCTAGTCAGTGAACAGTGCAAGACTGAATACTAATTGAAACAAGAAGTCAACACAGAAAATCAGCCCCAGGATTCAATTACACAAACAGGATAAATAGGGCGGATTGACAAGGAAAACATCGTATCGAATTCTAACATGGAAAGGAGGTTTGATTCGAAAACAAGCAGTAAGTAAGATGAACAACACAATACCCGCCCCAGATTCAAAATACTAGAATAAGTTGCTTACGGGGAATGCGAATTGGAACGCGCTAGAGCACGAACACGAACAACTCGAAGCTCCCACAAATAAGAAATCAGTGCTACGAAGAGTGTGTTGTCGAATTAGAATGAGTTAGATAGAATAGGGAAGAATTTGAAATTCGAATTAAGGACCTTACCCGATCGGAATTCGAGATGACAATGATCGAAGGAGACCGGCCCAACGCGAAGTTGGTCACGCGGTGGAGGTGGACGGCGAAGTTGAGTCGATGGGGAGAAGATCGAGGGCGGAGAGAGGTTGATGGGTTCGATTGGAGGAGTCGATTGAATTGGTGGTGGTGGTACAGTGGTGACAAGCAACGATGATGGTGGTGGTGTGGATGGACGGAGGTGGCAGAGTTAGAGGATTTGGGAGATGGTGGCGGATTCGGGACAAGGAGAGAGTGTTGTGGAGGGGGTCGATTGAGAGTGGCGCGGGAGGTGGAGATGGAGAAGGATGGTGGTGACTGAAGTCAGTAGCAACGGTGGTGGTGATTTCGCGAGTCAGGGAGCGGAGAGGAAGAGAATTGAAAAGGAGAAGAACTGAAGAAGGCGGCAAAGAAAGAGCATGGAGGATACTCTGATGGGGCAAGGCAAGAGTATAATTGGAAATGGAAGGAAAAGATTCGTAGTCAAAATGAACTCAAAAAAGGAGCTAAATTTTAATTGGATTATCTTTAATTAAATATTAGGGTAGATAATTATTTTATTAATAATTAAATATCATTGATAATTAATTAAATATTAAACATGAAAATTAAAATAATGAAGGACGAAAATTTGAGGTTTTACAATATATATATCATACTTTTACATATCAAAAATACAGTTTGCATGGAACACTTTACAAAATATAACAATCGTTTAGCTTAATCAGACAATACTTTAATGCCACACGAAACGTGGTGGCACACAGGTTGGCCTTTAACATAACAATAACAATACAATGACGGGATAACAATGTAATGGCCAAAATTTGCTCTTCCAACAAGACTAACAAATCGGTCCATCAAGACCCCGACCCAATCGATGATATCCAAATGAGTC
>JAYMSP010001339.1:0-33202 GCA_036897095.1 Plantago elongata
GAGATGAGTCGGGCCCTTCTTTCGGAAAGGACGGGCCAATAGATCTCTGGTTCGAGCTCTCACACCGTGACCCGCCGGCATTTTGGATGTTCGTCTCCAGTATTCTGGTTTGTGTGAGGAAGACGATGAAGGAATTTAAACAGATGGTGGATTAGGGTTTTAGCATTGTTTTGTTTTAATGGGCCGGATTGGCTAGTAGAGTCCGTAGTTTCCATGGACTGGATCATGTATATTGGGCCTTCTTGTCAGTGCAGCCTTTTTTACATAAATGTGCAGACCCAAATCATGGAGAAAATTACGGACGGGTGACATTTTTGAATCGATAATTAAAAAACGAGTATTGCATCATTTATATTTTAAGATGTAGGAAAAAAAGTATATCATCACACTAAATGTACAGTTTTAGGTGTGAAAATTATAATATTTGCACTCTATGATTTCACGTTTTCACTTTATAATACATTTTTATGTCGTTTTTGTAAATATTTCGTTTTTCTATATCTTTTTTTGAAATTTTGCTCTCCTATTGGCCCGGCGGAGATTTTCCCCAAATCATGGCCTTGAGTAGAACGTATAACATTTTATAATTTGAACTTTGAACGTACAACATAAAGATAATAATTACAAATTAACAATGAATCAATGATCATCATCATTTGCAATTGGTTAGCATGGAGCCCAGAACCAACCAACCACCAGAATCCAGATCAAATAAACTGGTTGGCAAACCGGCCGGGCGGTGAAAAACGGTCACCATCAGATCCACATTCTCAGTACTGTAGTGTATCCTACTGGTTCATCTTCTCCAACACCTCACCGAAAATTTTCACCATTTTCATTATTCTGGTAAAACATGGAGTAACTGCTTTTGTGGTCGACGACAAAAAGAATAGTTAAATGCCGCCGACTTTCCATTTCGAAAAAACGGTGGCTCAAAACACACCTCATATTAATAACCAAAAGAGTACCCGAAATGGTGAAAAACTGAGAAAAAACCTCAGCTAAGCAACCCACCATTTTCCTCTCCCAGGTATAGCAAATTTAAGGATCTCCTTATTCTCATGCACCTTATTGATTTCTACCATCAATGTTGCACCAAATCTCAAGATCTATACAGCAATCCATCAATAAACTCCTTATTGCGTTTTTGTTGGTTTTGCAGGGGAGTGAATCGAGGTCATATCAATAGAAGGTTTGATCTGCTTCGTTCTCGTTTATCGAGAACGATTCAGGAACAATGAGATTTGCTGCCCTGTCATCTTCATCTGAGAGGTCATCTTGCATTTGCGGCAATAAGGATTTGAGCTCTCTTGTTCCGAAGTCTTGTGTTAGACCTGGTAATTTGAGTAGGAGGAGTTTCAGTGTACGTGAGAGGGCTGTGAAGAAGCTGGTGGTTTCTAGTCATTTAGTTCCTAAGCAGGTGGAAGGGTTCTATGTTGGGAAGAGGCAGTTGAGTGATTCGTCTGCGAAGGTGGACTATATACGGACCTTGCTGATCGATAACTATGATAGTTACACTTATAATATATTCCAGGAGCTGTCTGTTATTAATGGAGGTACGGTTTTGCTCCCATAGGCTTAAATCAGCGTATTGACTGATGTCTGTAGTTTTAGCAATTATGTTGTGTTTGAGCTAGTATCGATTATTTCAGCATGTGTGTTTAACAACGAGGTTCTCTCATGTACTGGCATTGTGTTTGTTTGCTGATAACTGAAAATGATAAAATATAGTCATATACGGTTCAGCGATATGGAGAACGTGTCTGAGAGGGGGTCTATCTGAATTGTCTGTTTTACCACTCCACGGATTCTCATTTTGTATGCTTTGATAACAATACTTTAGGCTTATTGATAGTAATGCCAGGGGTTTCTTAAATAATGTTTATTTAGTTGAGAGCCTTTTGCAAGTGTTTGTTGCGGAGCTTGTTAATTGAATGTCTTGGTGCAATCATTCTATTTTAAGAGCTTGGATTCAGAGGGGCTCATCTCATAACGCCAAGGTTGTGCATGATTGAGTAGCTTTGACCGGAATTGATTGGTTGGAATACCAGATCCTGCCACGCCTCACTCACTGAGAGATCTCTTGCTTAAGGCTATGTAAAACTGGAGAGATCTCTTGCCAGGAAATAGGAAAATGAAGTGCATATTCTTAGTCACTTTCCAGTAAATCAATCTTCAAGTATTGTTGTGCACTTACTAGTGAACTGATTTTTGTTCTTAGCTGTTGTTTTCCAGTTTTCGAGCTGTTCCTAGTTACCCATTTTTATTCCTGATATTGAGTTTTTTCAGTTATTTTGTCCATATTAGTCTTTTTTGTTATCAATGCGGAAGCTTACTCTCTCCGTGCCAATCTTAACTCGCTTTACTTTTGTGGCTCTAATAAAAAAGGGAATGAAAAAAGGAATCAATGCTGTATTTTTGTTAAACTTTAAGAGATAATAAATAGAGCCTGAGAGCAAAATGAATAGATGATAACTGTGGCTATTCTTGTATGGAAGTTTAAGTCTGTGACGTCCAGATGATGATATTTGGGACTGTGGGATGTATTATATTTGACTTCCTCAAATTAGGCATTGGTTTCAAACTTTATAAAAGAATACCACTTGTGATTGGTTTGGAAATTTATGTATTACAAGCTGCCATGCTTGAATTCACTATCTTACATTACGTCCATTAATCAGCTAAGCCATTATATTATGTACTTGTACATTCCTATACGGAGTCAGGATTTTTTTATAAAACTGGAACAAGAAATCTTCCTGTCGGGGAATTGACTACATTTTGGCATCAAGTCAAATTCCTGTTTTAAGATCTGGTAACAAATGCTTCTGACTTACTTTTCGCATGAAATTTTAACAGTTCCTCCAGTGGTGATTCATAATGATGAGTGGTCGTGGGAAGACATGTGTTACTACTTGTATGAAGAGAAGGCGTTTGACAATATTGTGATTTCACCAGGTCCTGGTTCTCCATCATGTGCAGCTGATATAGGTTAGATCGACCTTTTGTTTTCACTCTAGTTTTATACCAGGCTCAGCTTTATCTTACCCGGACCATGCTAATCTTAATAAACTAGAATTACATTTTCAAAATACCCATGTTAAGTAAATAATTGTTCTTGGGATGATGCATCGTGAAATGATAATATAGCTTATTTAAGCAGGGTCAAATCATAAGTATGATTAGACTAGAATTATGCCAAAAGTCTTATTGGAACATATGGCTGAATGTCTAAAAGAAAAAGATCTCGTCAAACATTTTGTCTATTTTGATAACTATGTGGCATTACCGATAGGTATGGACATATACATCTATTATTGTCCATTTGTCTAGAATGAAGCTGATTGTTGCCTTTAACATTGATGATTTCAGGAATCTGCCTGAGGCTACTGCATGAATGCAGTGACATACCTGTTTTAGGTGTTTGCCTTGGCCATCAGGTATGCTGTTCATATTCAATATTCACACCAGATCTCAGAAACTTAGCCAGGTGATGTCTGTCCTGCTATATTTGCATTGACTTGGATATGTGTTCTCCTACAGGCATTGGGTTATGTGCATGGTGCTCAGGTCGTCCATGCACCTGAACCTATTCATGGACGTTTAAGGTAGAACAATCTATTTCATTTTTTCTTTTCCCTTGTCTTCCTGGCCCATCTGATCATTGAAACCACTGAATCTTTAGGGATTTTGTATGAACGTAGAAGTAGACTCTGTATGTTCAAATCAAGCTAGACTAGACTATTTCATCAAAAAAATTAGAAGAAAACATAAAGAAGAAGAAACAAGAAATTGATATCACACTAATGACCATTCTGTTCGGATTCCTTGATTTTTGCTTGAACTTTGCAGTGACATTGAGCATAATGGTTGTGGATTGTTCCATGGAATCCCTTCTGGTGAAAATTCAGGATTCAAGGTCAGCAACATGTGGAGCTAGATTTGTTTGTCCTGTGTGCCTGTATGCACATAATTTGACGATTGATTATCCTAAGTTGGATTTACTGTTTTATACATAGTTGAAGCTGTTCAACAAAGCTCTTCCAATAAGAATAGACTAAACGGTTTCCTCTTTGGTAATTCTATCTAGCGGCTACCACCTCCCTACAGCCAACACTGACGACTAGATTTCCTGTGTATGACCTGGTGCAGGTAGTCCGCTATCACTCTCTTGTTATTGACCCAAGCTCACTTCCTGGTGAACTCCTTCCTATAGCATGGACCTCCACAAAATCAGCAAATGGGGTGCATGTTTCCAACTCCCAGGAGATGTGTGGTGGACAAATTCTCATGGGTGTCATGCATTCGAGTAGGCCTCATTATGGTTTGCAGGTTAACTTTCATCTCACATATGTAGTTATTGATTTTTGGAATTTTTCTTTCCCTATTCCATGCTAACATTCATCCGTTTCTATATTCCAGTTTCATCCAGAGAGCATTGCCACCTGCTATGGGAGGCAAATTTTCAAAAACTTTTCAGAGATCACAAAGGACTATTTGTTTAGGTCAAGATTATCCTTAAAGAGCAAGAAAGAGGTTCAGTATGCTGGTAATATATTTGAATATGGATTTTTGTGTTTAAAGTTCCTATGTACTTCCTCGTAGAGTTAGTTTCTGGCATCGTATTTCAATTACCCTGAGCAGTGAACTTTACTTAGCGTGCATGCAGGTGCCAAATGTGAGTAAACTATTTCAAGATGTTGTAAGACGCAAGCATTTAGTCAAAGAATTGGATGAAGCAGAACATGCCACTATGTGTAACATAAAGAACTTAAAGTACTTGAAATTAAAATGGAGAAAAGCCAGATGCTCTCTGACTCAAGTTGGTGGAGCAGGAAACGTCTTTTATCAGCTGTTTGGAGAATCCAATGCAGCAAACACATTCTGGCTGGATAGTTCCTCGACAGAAAAGGTTTTCCCCTTTTTCTTAGACATTCTTTGCTCTGGTTGAATCACCTGATTGATCTGGTTGTTTAATCTGCCGCAATTTGCGTTGTTGTTCTGTGCAAGACCAGGGACTGGATTCTAATGGATATCACTATCAATAGTTTCCCTCTACCCCCCCCCCCCCCAAAAAAAAAAAAAAAAAAAAAAAAAAAAAAACCAAACCACACACACAAAACAGTCCGTAACACTTAATTGTTCTTTGTAAAGTGGAGAGGTATCACTGGTGAATTAGATAGTAGTAATGAGTTTCATTAAGGGAGATTTTGAACTTTATTTCTTAATTTGTGAAACAGAGTTGAACTCTGCCACTTCATTACTTCAAGTAGTTAGTTCCTAGAGCATCAATATCAAACTGAATGATAAATCATCTCATATTTGTAGAACAGGGCTCGTTTTTCATTTATGGGAGGTAAAGGCGGGTCACTATGGAGACAAGTGACATACAGACTGGAGAACACGAGGTCAGGATTTGTCTATGCATTATAGAGTTTTAAGAGGACCTCCAATTTTTTGCTTGTCCTGCTTATTAAGGTAATTTCAGTGATGACCGCTACCATTACTACTGACAGTGATATAACATTCAAAGGAGGAGGCTATCTATCAATTGAAGATGCTGAGGGTTCTGTTGAAAACACTTATTTGGAGAATGGATTTTTTGACTTTCTGAATAAGGTAATTTCAGAGGATATAGCATTCCTTTAGTTGTTTCTGACTTCAGATAGCTTTAGGTTTTTTATGCTATTGTATTATGTATTTTAATTTCTTAATATTCTAGAAAAAAACAATCCTCCAGTGCAACTCGTTTGATGGAAAGCAAAAACCAGCTCAGATCTTGTTTTGCTTATTAAGGCTGAAGCAATCCTTTCCATAGTTCAGAGTCTTTCTTTTCTTGTGTCAATCATTTTATATACATATATGTAATTTCAAATTTTCAATCATTTTTTTTATCTCAGGAGCTCCAATCATTTTGCTATGATACAGCAGATTACGAAGGACTGCCTTTTGATTTCTGTGGTGGTTATATTGGTTACATTGGGTATGTATATTTTCTGAGTTCTTTTTTTTTTCCTTTTCGTGTCTTACCTTCTTAGATCACGGAGGTTCGGCATCCCAAGGTACAAGTACAACTCATTTATGCTTATTATACTTTTGTTATAATTTTTTCTTCTTTCCAACCCTACCAAAAACAATTTCTATAAAGTTTGCTGGACTATCAGTGAAGTTTGAGGTTGTACGAGCCACTAGTTTTTTTTTCCCTTCTACTTTATGCAAAGGACCCTGCAACTAGATTTTGATATTCGTTTTTACTTGAATGCAGGTATGATCTTAAAGTTGAATGTGGTGTGTGCACCAATCTTCACAAGTCAAGTGCTCCTGATGCTTGCCTTTTCTTCACTGATAACATTGTGGTGATAGATCATCTGTGTGATGATATATATATCCTATCTATACTTGAAGGAACAACAAGCACATCTCCCTGGCTTGATCACATTGAGCAAAAACTTCTTGATATAAAACAGTGTCCACCAAAAAAATCTACAGGCTCCCAAGTTTATGCAAAAAAGGCATGTAGAGAAGGGTTTTCTGCTAAAAAGTCCAAGGAGCAATACATAAAAGATATTGAGAAGTGTCAGCAATTTATAAGAGACGGAGAAAGCTATGAGTTATGTCTGACAACACAAATGACAAGAAGAGCAGAGGAAATAGACTCCTTAGGACTTTATCTTGATCTTCGCGAAAGAAATCCAGCCCCATATGCCGCTTGGCTCAATTTCCCGAAGGAAAATTTATGCATTTGCTGTTCTTCACCTGAAAGGTTTTTAAGATTGGACCTGGACGGTGTACTAGAAGCAAAACCCATTAAGGGTACCATAGCTCGCGGTGCATCCCCCGAGCAAGATGAGTTGCACAGGCTTCAACTGCAATACAGGTACAATGTCTTGTAATTTGTTTCACAAACATAGTATGCTGCATACAGGTTCCTCATAAATGCTTATTTGTTTTTTTGCTCGTCTTACAGTCCATTTGAATAATTTCATAGTATATGAATCCTCTGTTTTCAGCATTTAAAATTGGCAACATTCACACTTAGACCCTTATGTGTTATTGAAGTTTTATTCGTAGAGCTTTAAGCTTCTTGGACCTTCCTTTCCCCGGGAATGATCACACTCTAGAAATTTTAAGGGCGGCTTGTGTTGTTTCTGAAATCTGCAGTTGTGCATGAAAAAAGTTTCCAGGTGCTAAGTCGCCACATCCACAATTGAATTCTGGTTCGCGTTCATGTTAATTAATTTTTTTTAATTGGACAAAATTTGTATAGCCTATTATAAATAAACCGATGAGATAACCATATAAAGGCTGGGCAAATTTACAAGTAGTTGATTATTCGGTTAATGCATAATTTTCCACATCTTATTTTTATTTCACTGAATTCCCTCTGTAACCAAACACATTTCTTTAAAAAATTCTTCTGCGAAGAGAAATTTCGACTTTTACAAACTACTTAATTTGGTAGTGAGTTTATAAACACTCTGGATTTTAATATAAATAGCTTTAAGGACTTGGTGCAAGTTGCATGAATGTGTGAAGGCCATTTTTATTATCCCAGAATGAACTAGTTGTTATGATGTTATCTTTTATTTGGTTCTTTTAAACGACACTAAGAGATGTGATGTACCATTTCTCCATGTCTCTTCAGTGAAAAGGATCAAGCCGAGAATTTGATGATAGTCGACCTTTTGAGGAATGACCTGGGCCGTGTGTGTGAACCAGGATCAGTCCACGTTCCTCTTCTTATGGAGGTTGAATCCTATTCTACGGTCCACACCATGGTGAGCACAATCAGGGGAACTAAGAGGTCAAATGTTAGTGCAGTTGACTGTGTTAGGGCTGCATTTCCAGGTGGGTCAATGACAGGTGCCCCAAAGTTGAGATCAATGGAAATTCTCGACTCCCTTGAAAGTTGTTCTAGAGGCATCTACTCAGGCTGCATTGGTTATTTCTCGTACAATGGAACCTTTGATCTCAATATTGTCATAAGGACTATTGTCATTCATGAAGGCGAGGCTTCCATTGGAGCTGGCGGTGCAATTACAGCTCTTTCGAATTCTAACGATGAGTATGAAGAGATGATACTGAAATCCAGAGCTCCTGCAAATGCAGTAGTGGAACACCAGAGGGCTTTAGAACAAGAGGAGGCAAACTAGCGGCTCTCCAAATGAGTTCAGATAATCTTTTCAGTGAGCAAAATTGATTCTTCAATACTATTAGAAGGGATTCGATTATTTTGTGCTTGATGAAGAAACTCGCCACGGTAAACGATCTGGTCCCGAGGCAGTAAGCTCTGTGTGATATCAAGCACGGATGGAATTTACGACATCTGAAAGCCGATTTATATCATTTTTATTTCCAGAGATCCCATTTAAAAGAAATACTTATTTTTGTACTAGAAGATAGGATTTGATATATATGAAAAGTTAGAGCATTATCTCTGTGCTGTTATATTCAAATTAATTAATATGCAGTGTGTTTTTACTTTTTACTAGTGACTGGACCTATATATAAATTTGACCCAATCTTTGGGTGGAATTGTTATCAGCACCAAACTCTGGTACTGGTGTGTTGGTAAAGCCTCCATCCATATTAGCAGTATGTGTCTATGTGATAATCTTTGACCTTCAGAAATCAGAAAGTCACTAGTCAAGTTTAGTTTGGTTGGTGTATGGGAACATAAATAAATACATCACCTCTTAAGCGGCCTATTTGGAGGTTTAAACATGCCTGTTAACTACTCTCATGCATGCATATATATATATACATATATATGTGTGTATATATATATGCAGTTGCTTCTGGACTTCTGGTTGCTCATCATCGAACAACTACAATCTAATTATTTTGTCGAATACTCTTATACAATTTTAATAATTATATTCCAACACTTACAAAATTTAGTTTAAAATAAAAATTTATCATTTTATTACAACATTATATTATCATACTCCGGTGCAAACAACAGTTTTTCACTATTAGTTTTGATAAACATGTGATACACCCGAACTCTCTCTCGGACTCTCAGCGATCGAACTGGACCATTGCTAAAGATTTACTACTTCCGTCCCGGTTTGGAAGTCCCACGAGACCGGATATAAATTTTTAGAAAAAGTGATAAAATAGGAAAGAAGATAATAAATTATGAATGTGATTGGATAAAATAGGAGAAATATTGTATAAAGTATTATAGATAAGGTATAAAGTATGAGAAAGATTTTCTATTTAAGGAAGCGAAACTTTCAAGTCGAACAGCCCAAAATGAAAAACGAAATTTCTAAATCGGGACACTAAACCGTAGTATGAGTTCGTGAAACGACTTACTGGGGTAGGTGGCTAAATAGACAGTAGGTCCCATTACTCTCCCAACCAATTATTGTTTCGTTTTCCCTTTCTTTCTGAATTCTCACACCAACCAAAACAACTACTACCAAAATGGCCACCGAACCCACATATACCAGCCATCGTTAATGACCAGCTGACTACAAAAACTCCGTTTCATTTCACAAATTTTCAAATCTCACCAAACAAAATCCACCATCCATAAACCCCCTGTTAAACGGTGTCGTTTACAATGGCGTCTTCTATCCCCACCAACCATTTCCTCGGAGCTTCGTCGGAACCTGCTCGTATCGGATCCTTCAAATCGTCGCCGATTCTTCCGTCTCCGTCTCTCCACCTTCCGCCTCAGAAACACCATTCCAAGCGCCTCCGTACGGTTTCCAATCTGCTCCTTATCTCATTCTATTCGGATGTGCTTCTTTCATATTGCTGTAATTCAGGTTCACCTCCGATTTTTTGTGATGATTGCTTGAGCAGCTCGAGTTTTCTATGTTAATGGAACGACTTATTTGATCAGTATTTGTGAATGAATGTTTGAGCTGTTGTGCTTGTTTTTATTAATTAGAGAATCGACTTGTCTGATCACCTGTGTGTTTATGCTTGATGCAATTCTTGAGCTGAAATTCAGCTTCGATGTTTATGCTTGATGCAATTCGTATCTGCTGAAATTCAGCTCCGATGTTTGTGATGCATGAACGATTAAGCTGCTCAACTTGTTTTTGTTATCTAGGAGAGACGGACAGCTTTTTTTAAAACAATATTTGTGATTGAATGCTTGAGCTGTGTGCTTGTTTATAGTGATTAGAGAAACGGAACGTTCTGTCTGATCATTCAGTGTGTTTATGCTTGACGCAATTCTTCTAGTAAGGTGAAGTTGAGCTGAGTGGCCTTCTTTCGTATTCGCTGTAATTCAGCTCTAGTGTTTGTGATGCATGAATGATTAAGCTGCTCGACTTGTTTTTTACCGGTGATGTAAAAAATGCTGTTAATTATGAAATGCAGTCTGTTTTCTTAAGTTTCACCATGTATAGATGAGGTTGATCAATGCATATAATAATGTTTAGTTGAGAATATAATTTTAATTGCTATTTTACACCCTATGTCAGCTACATACTTGGTTAGTAGTCTTAGAAAGCATCAAATTCTTGCTTTCAAAATCCTCAAGGGCGCAATTTGATGTTCGTACTTTGATATGTTTTGGGCATCCAAGTGCTTATTATCGTCCATAAGTTTATGACAACTACCTTGTTTAAACCCCGATTGTTACATAAAAAACATGACACCTATTGTAATGATAAACGTCTCTGTCTCGCTGCGACGCCAAATTTATGAATATTGTGAAATGCAGAATATCATTGAAAAACTAACATGGTATATTTTTATTTTTTTGCAGAGGTATGTGCTGCAGGAAGCACATTTGGTACATTCTTCCGTGTTACGACGTTTGGAGAATCACATGGAGGTGGAGTAGGGTGCATAGTTGATGGATGTCCTCCCAGACTTCCCCTCTCTGAATCTGATATGCAAGTAGATCTTGATAGAAGGTACATGTTAGATGCAATCTACTTGGGTAAATTATTCAGATAAAGAAGCTCCTCTTCATTCATTCAACCTGTAGACCCTATTTCCAGAGATTAATGACTGAAGAATGAGTTACATATTATTGATATGATCATGATTCTAAATGCTCATCACATATAGGAGACCAGGTCAGAGCAGAATCACTACCCCCAGAAAGGAGACAGACACATGTAAAATAGCTTCTGGAGTTTCTGATGGTTAGTGTTTTATTCGTCTACCATGAACTACCTGTTAGGCCAGTGTCCATTGTAGTTTATTATGCTCATCGTGCATCTTGTATTGCTTGTAGGGCTCACCACTGGATCTCCAATAAAAGTGGAATGTCCCAATACAGATCAAAGAGGAAATGTAAGTGTATACTATGATGCAGTATGTCAATTAATAAAGGTGACATGTAATAAGTTAGTTGGTAGTAGCATATATTAAGGGCTTTTTTCTCGTTATTTACAAATTGGTTCCCACCCCTTTTCATTTTTGGGATACCCTACAACTTAGTTTCTTTGCAGATGGGATTGATGGGATACATATATCTCTTAGCCGTAAATATAAAAAGATATTTCAAATAGAAACAATTTTAAGCAGTTAACTCTATGCTTCACGAAGAGTCTACTTATGTCTGGTGTATGCTCATATACTCGGATTTTATTCAAAACATTTGGTACTGTATGAAATTGTGATCTCTGTGCTTATAAACTCGTATTGCTATTGATATTTTTCAGGACTACAGTGAAATGTCATTAGCTTATAGACCGTCACATGCAGACGCGACTTATGATTTCAAGTATGGTGCCAGATCGGTTCAGGTAATATACTTCTACATTAGAATGTAGATTGTATATCTTTTCCAGAAGTTGGAGTATTTGTACCTTTTGGACTCTCAAAAGGTGCTAAATCATGACTTTTGTTGTTGATGTTCATGTCTTCTGGAAATGTAGGGTGGTGGCAGATCTTCTGCACGTGAAACCATTGGCAGGGTTGCTGCTGGAGCCATTGCCAAGAAGATTTTAAAACAATATGCAGGAACTGAAGTGAGTTTTTCCTCCTATACATCAAAACTATCTAGAATTATTTTCATACTTAATGGCCTTATGCGTGCTCCACCACGCATATTGTTCATGAATATACATCCCATCTCATTTTTGGGCAGTGCATTTGAAAAGTGTTAAGTTATGGGTTATCCTTTTGCAGTTTGCTGGTTAAATTTGGCATGTGACAAAATTCTGCATCATAGAACTTTGAAAACATACTTTTGAGAAAGGGAAGGGGTGCATCTTCACTAAATTAGATGTGATCATGTGAAACATAGGAGTATGAATATCAACTGATGACTATACCCGTGGTTTTTATCTACTTACATTCCTCGTAATTTCTGCTGCAGATCCTTGCTTATGTTTCACAAGCACACAATGTTGTCCTTCCCGAAAATTTGGTTGACCATGAAACTCTGACACTCGAACAGGTATACTTGATGTGTTCTTATTACCAATTTCTAAATGGAAAAGAGCATTATTGGAATACTAATGAATGACTACCTCCATTCCTTTTTTATATGACGTTTTTCTATCCAAAACCCATTCCTTCTTAAATGTTGTTTTCTATCCAAATGCTTATACACATCACAAGCTGAGGTCTGCTTTTGATCCATGTTTATGAATGTTAAATTGCATCTGAAAGGGTAAACGGCTTTTATAACCGATGCTATCATTACTGAGTTAATGTTCACATAACAAGATTCATCCTATTCCCCGTACTTCGAATTTCCACCTTTCCTGCCCTTCATATCTAGCTCTTCTCTCGATTTTGGTGATAAGTTTCTGCTTGCATTTATTCACACATAATCAGTGAATAAGGCTTCATACTATATAATTTTTTGCAGATAGAAAGTAATATAGCAAGGTGTCCAAACCCTGAGTATGCTGAGAAAATGATTGCTGCTATTGATGCTGTCAGAGTGCGAGGTGACTCTGTTGGTGGTGTTGTAACATGCATCGCTCGGAATGTCCCTAGGGTAAAAATGCATTTCCTTTGTTCCCTACACACCTTGTGCACATGCCATTCACCTCAATCAAACGTCTGATGATGCTTTTGTCTTGGAAGTTCTCTGAAATAGCGTCCTGTTATATTTATCTTAAATCAGGGACTTGGTTCTCCAGTCTTTGATAAACTTGAAGCAGAGTTGGCCAAAGCTGCTATGTCGTTACCTGCAACAAAGGGATTTGAGTTTGGCAGTGGATTTGCAGGTACATCTTATGCCATGTCCTAATTTATTGTTCTTGTGTCTGATGATCTTGCTTACAAGTTTGTACATCAACAATTTTATGCTGAAAGTTACTAATGATTGTAATTTCCTTTCGATGAAATCGATCAGGCACTTTCATGACTGGCAGCGAGCATAATGATGAATTCTTTATGGATGAACAGGGCAGAATTAGAACAAAAACTAACAGATCTGGTGGAATTCAGGTTCGTTATTTACTTTCTCGATGCCATGTCCACGCAAATTTCTAGTGGCGCATAATACTTGTTTGTTCAATTTGTTGGTTTTCATGTTTCTCTGTTTACTTGCAGGGTGGAATATCAAATGGAGAAATCATCAACATGAGAATAGCTTTCAAGCCAACATCTACCATTTCTGTATGTCCGCATCTTTTTTTTCTTCTTGTTTCCAGAATAGCCACAATCAAGAACAGTTTGATACATTTTTCATACATTTGGACTGTTGAAGCTTTTGCCTTGAATGCTAATATTTTGGATATGTTACTGAAGAAAGTATATTCTTGAAATGTGATGCAGAGAAAGCAGAATACTGTAAGTAGAGACAAAAATGAGATGGAGCTCATAGCTCGAGGACGTCATGATCCTTGTGTTGTTCCACGAGGTTTGTTCTTCTACTGTTAATATTTATCAACTAAAAACGGCATTTCTGTCTTACAGCACAGCCAATTTTAATCAACTATGCTTCATCTCACCAGGACTATGCATTAATTTTAATCATCTTGAGACACTTGTTGACTGTGGCTTAACATTCTATCACTCAAGACATGTAATAATGGCTTACTCATGGTTTGGTGGTTACAATGCAGCTGTTCCGATGGTGGAAGCAATGGTAGCCTTGGTGCTTGTTGATCAACTGATGGCACAATATGCTCAATGCATGCTCTTCCCCATTAATAACGAATTACAGGAACCGCTTGGAAGTGCCTTGAACTCTGCTGGCACTCCTCTCTAGTCGTTCCAAAGAATCAATTTCGCGGAAAGTACTTTTATGGAATTTACATGTGAGTACCTGGAATTTGTAAGAGCCTGTTTGTATGACGCGGTGAAGGCGAAGGTCTTTGCTTATGCGTCAGCAGTGTAATTGCTCTGTAATTGAAAACGTAGTGTCTCTGTCCACATTTTTTTCCTCACCACTTTATATTATTAGTATTTAGGAATTTTTGTTACATAGTGTATCTTTACAGTGCTTCATGATCACAAAATAAATTGTTATTGTTAACACAATACTACTTTTCTCTGTTCTTCTGTAACTCTGTTCTGCCCTGTTTTCTTCAGTTGGGTTGATTTTGTACTAAAACTTAGAAGAAACGTCCTACTAACCAGGATGGAGTCATTAGTCAGGAATGTGAACAATGGGAAGTTGTGCTACAATTTCAAAAAAAAGAAAAGCAACATAGAAATTTCACTTCCAAATTGGATGAATTATAATTCAGTGTTACGCCACTGCACCAATTTCTCAAAGTTCTTCCAAATGTTTAGAGGAGTATATAGGTAAATTTGGACAAGATAAAATCATTATTGGAAATTACGAACGGCTCTACTGCATTGCTTGAAATAAAATCGATGTGGAAATAATCGTTGAACAGGTCCCTTCGTAGCCAAATTCTAGTTCTTCACAGTGGTGACGTGCCTCAAAAGCATAGAGACAACGTCCGGGGAAATTCTTGAAGCCTCCGTCTTCAGGTGATCAATTTTTGACCCAGTCTCCACCTCAAGGCGCTTCACATTAGCACCTGAGTCTCCGCTGCTCTGTTCAAGGAAGAATCTAAATTAAAAGCAATGAGAAACTAATGCATTGTGGCTGGTACGAATTTGTCTATGTACTAATCGTATTAACTTTCTTCTCTCATAGCAAAGTTCCAATTTGATTTGTAATTTACTAATTTAAATGCCACAATCAGTCATAGAGAGAAAATGGGCAAACTAACTCACATAATGTCAAGTTACCCAAAATCAACAAAATTCAAGTCAATCATCACATAGTTACTGTAGCTTTATCAGAAATACAGAATAGATGGAGTTTCAGTTCACTAATAACTAGCCCAGACGTTGCCAACAACCCACACAAGCAAATAAAAAAAGTTATCTAAGAAAACAAAACTCAGGTTCTCAAGAACAAGAATATAAAAATCAATAAAACTAACAGCGTGTCAGTTATAAGTTTGTCATGCAAAATTTTGCACAGCAAAAAGCTATACATGCATTAAATAAATAGGAAAAGGGGGAATTGAAGAGTCTAGGCATCACATAAGGACTAAGACGTCTTTAGTGCATGCAACATGACAGAGTGAGTTTATTTCATGTTCTTTTATATTGTAATTTCCCTATTTTTATAAACAGTTATGGTCTTTACCTCTGCAACTTTCCTCTGGAAGTCCGCTTCCATTTGAGCACGGAAATCAGCAATTTCCTTCTGGGCTTCTTCCTTGGCCTGCTTCAATCTTGCTTGTTTTTCTGCACATACAACAGCATTTCATGCAAAACAATTTACCAAAATTTGAAAGATCAAGTAAACTGGATGTAGTTACTGAAACTTCCGTATCTTAATTTCAAGGGAGAAAGATTATGGTCATGCAATGCAGCAGGGACATAAGTAGTGCAATAATGATAATCACCTCCTCTTGCAGAATTGACAATGTGCTGAGCTTCTTGTTCTGCAGCTAACAAGAGTTGAATACCATTCTGGTTTCTGTTGGATGCCATACTGAAATGCTAAAGCAGGGCTGCACTGCTAAGTTTGAATAAAAAGCCAATTAGCAAGGCCGAAAAGATAAAAAGATATAGTGACGAGAATTCTATAGTGCACCAACAAGTAACAAAAATATAAACATGAACATAATCTTGAAGGAAACACGAACTGCAGTGATGATGCCAGCTGCCAGCTAAAAAGAGCAGTTCATTAGCATCTTAAATAGTTTTCAACATAACTCAAAACGTATTATTTGCTTTTGTGTCACGATACTTATTATCAAGTAATTAAGAACTTAGAATTTTCATGATGGTCCAAATTATCAATCTCATAACTTGGAAGAGCTGTACCGTAAGAGCCAACTTGGCTAAAGGTAGAACCAAAACATACACTTATGAGGAAAACTACAAAGAGTTTATATAATCGTCTGTGCTTATCCACTTACTGCGTTGATTTGTAAAGAAGCCATTATATGTAGAAACAAAGAGCTTATATAATCATCTGAAGAGTTGTTTTCCTATTTCCGACTTATATCTTCAGCAAACAGCAAGGGAACAATACAGAACAGATTAATTCATAAACTCAAAGGGTTACAATCCATGCAGCTAAACTAAAATCCAGATAACAAAGCTCAACAGAAGTTCAATCTAAACTTAACCGGTCCAGAAAACGCAATTGCTAATCCCTTACGCTAACCAGTTCAGAAAAATTCAGCGATTCATTTACATTATTCAGCCTAACATTCTGGAACATTTTGTAACCGTGACAACTTAGAACTGATCAACACAATAATCCTTTTTGCGATATAGAAGCAAAGGATCAAGCCTGATCTCTACAAATCAATTGACTATCGGCAACCAATAAATCAGAACACAACGTCGATGAAATCGATAAACCTAATCAGATCTCCGAAAACAAAAATTCGAAACAATTGATGCTCAAAATAGACGAAGACGATAGATGACTTGCAGAAAATACGGCTAGATCTATTCTGAACTAGTAGTTAACAGGAGTCAATCAATGGAAGCAATTCTCCATTGAACAAACTCGAAGGAGAGTAACTGTACCTGGAGGATCGGAATCTGAGTGAGCTTGTAAAACCAATTTACGGTGATGGTATGTATATGGATGATTGATTGGTAGTGTCTGTTATTTTATACCCGTGTTTCATTAGCTTTTAAGTACCATCCTAACGATACGAGTTAGAGCAATAGTATCCAATCTCATAATTATACTTCTTATACGGTACCAAATTATATAACTCTTATTTTATATATAAAGTATCAAATTAATATGTGATTCAACATAATTTACTCTTAAAAAAAATTATAAAAAATTATAAGAGCTCCATATCTTTAAGAAATATTTTAAAAAGTCCTCAATGATTAAAGTTTTGTGTTGATATTTTAGTACTTTATTACTTATTTTATCTCAAATTTAAGTATATGTAATTTTTTGAGAGTCCTACAAAAAATGCTCTTAGAGTAAGAGTGTTTGAGAGAGTACTATAGACAAACATAAGTAGTTTACATATAAAAAGTTGAATTGGGTCGACCCAATTTTTTCTTAAATTACAACTCATCGAGGGCTTATATATTCTTCCAATCATATTGATATTTTAGATAGAATTACATATGTTTGATATATAATAATGTATATTTTACATGTAGTTGCATATGATAAAAATGATGATGTTAATATTAAAATTACTAAGATCAAATGGTAAAATGTGTAAAAGTCAACACATACAAATACAAAAATTCAGATAAACCCTACAAAATTTAGCAAACAAATTCAAATATTACAAAATGTATATAATCTTGGTATCCAAGTGTTCTTAGTAAACAAATCCAAGTAGTTAATACTAAACTAATAATTAATGAACTTCTATGCCTTCATTCTCTTCTTTATCTTCAATATGACACCGGATTGATCAAAGTCGTCATCCTCATTGCTCCGTAGAGATGTTTTGGGTGGATCAACACCTTCATTATTATTATCTTTAGGAATTATCTTTTTCCCAACAACTTTACAAAAACATACACGATCTTGATACATAAATCAACAAAAAAACATACAAAGAACACACATATATATGCAAAAAGCATACAAAATATACTGGTCTGGATAAAAACACAATCATACACAATTTTATACACGAATCAACAAAAACATACAAGAAACACACAAATATACAAAAAAACAAACAAAACATACTGATCTCGATAAATAGCAACCACATACAATTTTCATACATGAATAAACAAAATCATACAACCAGCCATAACAAAAATCATTTCCATAAAATAAACAACTTTTACACTAATTTGTATAAAAAGCAAAAACAAATGAAATAACAAACATAGACAAAAACATATACATACATGAATCAACAAAAAACATGCTAGAACAAAACTTCACCAAAACAAAACGTAACTCAAAAAAAACATACATAATTTTTATACCGAAATCAACAAAAAACATATAAAAACAGACAAAGCACACCCCCGTATATACACAATCGCTTCAATATTATCAATCGTGTTTATACACACAAACATCAACAATTACTGGTCAAACATACGCAAGGTTCAAATATCAACAATTTCACACGAAATATAATGTTACGAGAAATTACTAGAAATCACCAAAACCAAACGAAAAACGAAAAAAACTGAAGAATCGAGAGAAGAAACCTGAAAATCGAGGAACGACAAGGTTATGACTTATATGTGTTGTGTAGTCGAAGATCCGCCGGAGAAGACAACCAGAAAAGCTTTAATTCCGGCCAACCGTTTCAAAAGTCGACCAAGTGAAAAAATGAATCCGGTAAAAAGGTAGATCGGACCATGAGCTACTCAAATATATAATCGAATTTAAGATTGGTGGCCAGACGGCTGAGAAATCGCCAAAGAAGACAACCGGATTCCGGCCAACCGTTTCAAAAATCAACTAAATGAAAAAACGAAAACGGTAGAAAGATAGATCGGGTCATAGGCTACTCAAATATGCTATTGGATTTAAGATTGGTGGCCGGACGACGAAGATATCGCCGAAGAGAGCATCGGAGTGGTTGGGGAAGACAGAGAGAAGAAAGAAGGAGAAGGAGAAAAATGAAAAAAAACCTAAAAGAGGGGTATTTATATGACCCATATACCCACGACTCGATCCGAATTAATCAAACCTGAATCCGTAAATTATACCCGCAAAAATTAGAAATAAGGAATTCAAGTATAATTGTATATGTTTGTGTATTTGTGTAGAACTCTCATACACTCTCATAATCTCTAGGACTCTTATAAGTTTTAGTATACGAGTTAATGTCCCGTCGCATGAGTGACACACAATTTTACAATAAAATAAAATTTGTATAAATACAATTTTAAAGAGAAAGATGAAAAATAAATAAATTTGTATATGAACTTGTCTGAGTTTGAGATACATATAAAAAGTATATGATGATAAAATTCATGATCTAATCCCTTCGAGCCCTTTTCGATGTAACGGTAAAAATATCAACATTTAACGGACATTCAATGAATATATGTGAATGTGAGAGGTAGTAGAGGCCGACGAAGTGTATTTCTGAAAGAATAAACATGACTTTTTTATATGGTCGTGTAATTGGACGAATATGAGAAGTTGTCTTCAATTAATTGATACATAACTTCATTTAACTTCATTTTACGAATGGCTCAACATTATTCTTAAAATGAAAAGATGAATCAAACCCCCTACATATTAATTAGAGTTGAAGTGTTCTACCAAATTTCACCTCGTTATAATAAACAAACAATTATTTACTTGTATCCATTCTTTCATAGCTTAGACCATCGGATTGCAATTTTTTCAAAGGTATGATATGAAATAATCTCTTTTGTTCTATATTATTTTCTCAACACCAACTTTTAACTCAATGGACATCTTACTTTAATATTATGTCCACAATTTGTTATGAAAGTAACAATATGTTGACTACAAATTTCACTTTATAAAAAATGTCTAGTTAATCTCTACTTATAAACAATGCACATGACAGACCTATGTAGCTACCAACAAGAGGAATTGAAGCTATCAAACAACATCAAAATACGTACAGTTTTGCAATGGAAGGAAAAAACATGATCCTGCTCGTTTTTGGGCTTACAAATATAGCTCTGCTCTGTGGGGGTTGCTTTGCTAGGCCTGCTAATGAATACGGTTGCTATGGAAAATTGCCACCCCAGCCTTGTGACCAAGCTGCTTGCGAGAGAAGATGCGTTAAGGAGTGGTGTGGTCACAATCTTAGGTGTTCAACCGGTGGCTGCAGGCAGTGTCCCAATCATTTATCGATTGAAATATGTGTATGCACACCCGGCTATCCGGCTCCTGAACCGGCACCTGCTCATGAACTGTCTCCTGCTGCACAGCCCGATCAATTGCCTGACCAGTTTTGACCAACTCATGCATGAGTTGCCTAGTGTTCTTGAATGTTGAGTTGTTTGGTTTATTGTACTTTAGAATTTTCGCATGATAAATCTACCATAGGTTGCAATCTATATTATCTATATGTAGTTCGCCATTGCTTTTGATCTGTAATGATAACAAAATAATAAAATTATATTATGAAAGTTTCGTCATATGATTTACGAAAAAGCATTGTCTATATGTGAAAAAGCAGGAAACAATTTAAAAGTCTGAATGCCATTTAAAATTGTTTGTAGCTGCAGAATGTGACAGATTATGCCAGTCATTTTATAATAGTTGAGCTATAAGTAAATGTGTAGTAATTTTTTTTACTGTCTATCATGTCAAAAGAGGAGGTTAAACTAGGCATTGATTGCAGAGTTTTTGCAGATAGCAGACTCTTCCTAGTTCGATCTCGACTGTTACTGCACAAAAACTACAGGAATCCTGCGATATTGCACTCTAATCGTCCTTTACGCTCTTGTCATTGGTGCGTGGGGTGTATTGACTGGTTGAAGAAGGGGAATATCCGGGTGCACTAGGAGAGTATCCTGCACTTGGGCTGAAACAGGAAATGTTTTAATGCATGCACGCATGTGTAATTCACTACATAGTTTAAAATACCATTGGCACTAACCTGAACTGTGGCGAGCTCGGGCTATAGTCTGGTTGCCCAGTGGAGCTGTACGGACTGGAAGCAACATCATAAAAATAAAATGTTATGTTAAGAAAAACAAAACAATCTAGCAACAGAGCAAGTACGAGCCAGACTGATTGAATGACTTTAGCAACAGACCCCAAAAATTGATGAAAAAACTCACATATCTACTAGGTGTATGGACTGATTGATGGATTATGTCAAATGCAACATAACACAACATTAAGATCCAATTTACAAGGAATAGACTTATAATGAAGAGACTCTTGGCCAAGTGTTGAGCATTAAAATATACAACTGTGACCAAGAGATTCTATCAATAAATTGACGGCTCACAGTCACACATGATGGAAAAGGGAATGGGGAAAAATGTTGATTACTATTGACATGTATGAAAACAATGTAACATTTAAGTTGGTTGGGGTAAAAAAGTTGCTATTTGGCAATTAGTAGTAATTCAGAATTTCGGGCAACCTAAACGCAAGGATAGTTATTCTCAGCAAGGATATATTGCATGTCCTCCATAAAATATGATACTCTGTACTTTGTTAAGTTAAGGCCTTAGGCCTACATGTGCGTGTCCCGTCCATGCACTCTTACATAAACACAAAATATTTTAGTACTAGTTTAAGCAGGCAACGTAAAAAAGGGGTGCAGTTAAGGCTCCCTAATTTGGTTTGCACAGAAGTATCCTTCAATTCATTCTTCCAATGTTTCTCTTGCTCCACAAACGTCTATAAACTGGGTTGCTGGGGGAAGGTGAGTAATGTACCAAACAACAAATTAAGGATAAGATATATCCAGGATGCAGCTGTAACAGTGCTATACTGCTATCACTGGTTACCTGCTCGGACTATAGCTCGGACTAGATGGGGAATATGATGGAGATATTGGAGAATATGAAGGTGATGTCGGGCTGCAATACATAAAAACAGAATTTAAGTCACGGGTCAAATTCAGTAACATCAAACATGGGATAGCTAAAATTCCAGATTAAAATGAGGACCCAAAACAACCAAATATGACCATTGGCCAAAGAAAATACAATGCACTATAGTTATTTTTTTCTTTTCAACAGAAATAAAATAAACTATTAAACCGAACAACAGGTGACGGCTCTTTATATTACCCATGGAAGCACCAGCATATATGCTTCATAAGTTTTCATTGTCATTAATAAGATCATCTGCATATACGAACAGAACCAAAAATTGCACCAAGATTACCTGTAACCGGGAGAAGAGGGACTATACGGACTGGACGGACTAATCTTTGGGCTTGTAGGTGAATAAGCAAGAGACGGACTATATCTCGCCGACGGATTGTAACTTGTTGAGGTAGGACTATAACTTGGGGAAGTCGGGCTGTAACCAGGTGAAGTAGGGCTATATGCAGGTGAGGTTGGGCTGTAAGACGGAGAAGTTGGGCTGTAAGAGGGGGAGGTAGGGCTGTAAGAAGGTGATGTTGGGCTGTAAGAGGGGGAGGTGGGGTTGTAAGAAGGTGAAGAAGGACTGTAGGAGGGTGAAGTAGGGCTGTAAGCAGGTGAAGTAGGGCTGTACGCTGGTGAAGTTGGGCTGTAGCTCGGAGAAGTCGGGCTGTAGCTCGGAGATGTCGGGCTGTAGCTCGGAGATGTAGGCGAATATGATGGGCTAGTAGGAGAATATGCCGGACTTGTCGGGCTATACCCTGGAGAACTGGGACTGTATGTTGGGGAGGTGGGGCTATAACCTGGCGAGGTGGGGCTATAACCAGGAGATGAAGGGCTGTAGCCAGGGGACGACGGGCTGTAGCCAGGGGACGATGTAGGTGAAAAGGCCATTCCACCAACATAAGGAGAAAATTGAGCATCTGTGACAGGAGATAATCGCATATTTGGGCTCAACAAATGATTTGGCGACATCATGCCATCATGGTAAGGGGTTCCTGATAGTGGCGAACGAGCAGGAGTCATACCAAATTCAAGACCACCTTCCATATAACTAGGTAAGGAGATCTCAATCGCTTGTTTTAGCATCTCCTCATTCAGTAACAAGGAGCAGTCTCCCGTGCCAATTGGTGCAAGCTGGCCGAGCATTATGTTTTCAGTGACACCCCTAAGGTGATCAGTTTCTGCATACACTGCAGCATCAAGTAGAATGTCCACTGTTTCTTCAAACGAACATCTCATCATGGGACCCGTGTCATTGCGGTTAATCCCGTGACGAGTGATGGCCATCAAGTGACCACGATATGTCATGGTATCACACAATATAGCTAGATGTCGATAGTTCACATAAGATCCATCAAAGGAGATGACAACACGCAACTCATCCAGGAGAGCTTTCCGAACTGCCTCAATTCCCAACACTTCAATAACTTCGATCAAATGATTACTGGTAGTCCTCCTTGCATCCACATCTTCATGACACATCACAGCTAAAAGATTAACGCCTTCTGTGTCGAGCATCCATTCATTCTCTGCTTTGAACCCTTCATTTTCATCAAATCTATTCAGCTTGCTGTTTTTTATAAACACCTTATTGATATCTGGTATGCCCCGGAGAGCCATTTCTGTAAGCATGTTACTCTCTATCTTTTTCAGAAACACATCATCCTCTGCTGATTCATCATTCAATTCACCCTTGGGTGCCTCGTCATTCATGATACGGATGCGAAGGATAAGTTTTTCAGCATTATCATCATTAAATATACACGTCAGATCATCATCAAACTCAAGATTAATCTTTTCCGCAATATCTGCCATGCTGAGCTTCTTATCCACCATCATTTCTCGGTTCAGCTCTATACGGAGCAACCAGGGTGATATCTTGTCAGGATCAATTTCTTCATCAGGCATTTCATAGTAAGATTTCACAAATTCGACATCTTCCTCAATAAGCGTGCTCATAGCATCTGGATCATACCATACTTCTGTGGCTTGTGTCACACTCCGTAAAGTAGTATACTCTAGAGCACACTGAACATTCTTTGCCCTCTCCTTGGTCTTGCTCACATCTGGTTTCAAGTATACTGAGAGGGAAGGTGTTTTAATTTTCTTGGCAACATTTATAATCTCCCTCAACCGGGGTACGCCTAAAGTAACATTCTTTGCACTGACACCAGCATAATGGAAAGTATTAAGAGTCATCTGTGTGGCCGGTTCACCAATAGATTGTGCAGCAACACAACCAATCATTTCTCCAGCTGCCACAAGTGACTGCAGAAACCGAGATTCTATCTCACCAATAACCCACTCAAAAGCTTCACGCGTAAGTCTGTATTCCTTTAAAACCCTTTTACTAGCCAAGGAACTGCGAAGTAATATATTGAAGAACAGAGTAGCATTCTTCTGAGCTTCTGTACTCAGATAGTCATCTCCAACAACCACCTTAAGCCTTTCTTGCAACTTGTCAACAGCTTCAACTATTTCCATTGGGTGCATATCAGAAGGCCTTCGAAAATCAACCTTAAAGGTCTTCTGTGCATTCCATATAAGCCTCTTAATATTAACAGGTAGGGGCCAAGAGCTGTCACCTGTGGTTGCAATCTCTGTCCCGAGTTGGAATCTGTCGGCTTCGAGTTTTTGCACTTCCGCATCAAAAACACTTCGGATTTCACGAATTGTTTTTAGATCTTCTACAGCTTCAGACAACATGTAATTGGGATTCCAGTTTGAATTGTCAATCTCATATTTGTACATGTTATTGAAGTCCGCTTTTTTCAGCTTCAAAGATTCCAGCGGCTGTGACTCAATCCAAACAGCATCCATACCATCTTCCCCATAGAGAAACTGAATCACATCACCTAAGGAATTCCTGACGGTCCCATCATATTTCACCATGATGTCCTCCATGGCTTTCACCAGCCGCCTCTGAATATAACCCGTCTCAGAAGTCTTCACTGCCGTGTCAATCAGACCTTCCCTACCACCCATTGCATGGAAGAAGAACTCTTGAGGTGTCAAACCCCTGAGATAAGAGTTCTCTACGAAACCACGACTCTCGGGCCCTAAATCATCTTTCGTGAAGTGGGGTAGTGTGCGGCTAATGAATCCAAAGGGAATCCGCTTGCCTTCAACATTCTGCTGTCCCACACAGGCAGTCATCTGAGAAATGTTGATGAAACTACCCTTCGATCCTGCCGTAACCATAGCTTTCAGGTTATTACTTTCTGATAAACTCTTTTGTGCACTGCTTCCAGCATCATCACGGGCCTTGTTTAACACCTAAAGACACAAAAAATACATCAAGATTCAAGTATTCTCAAGCAAAGAGAGATAAAATGTGAGTCTTCAACTATATAGGAGACTCATCAACATACCTGATTCACTCTGTTTTCAAACGACTCCATCATTGTTCGACCAGGTTCAGCCTCTAACGCCTTCTCTTGATTAGCCCTGATAAGTTCTTTCACCTCGTTCTTTGCATTAGAGATAGTCTCATTAATTTTCTCCATTGTCGCTGCATCAGCGATAGTATCACCAATCCCGATGCTAAATCCCTGCTGCAAAAGCCAATAATTTACAAGCCACTGTGTATGTCCCAGGAACTTTCGAGCTGCATCTGGTCCAACTTCCTCCCTGCACGCATTATATTTTTTCTTAAACGGTGCAGACAAAAAGGAAACCTTATTTCATAGCAAATCTATGTAGACTCCCACTCGTTAAACTAGAGTATCGCTTTTAGATGTAGTTGTACACTATCTACAAAACAAGAAGCACTTATGGATACAGTCACAAAAATTCTTTAATAAGTATAAGCACCCAACAGCTCTAACTTCCCCAATAGCTCTATCAGAGTGTCTGCAGAATCTAGTTTCCTATCTAGAAGTAACTAATGAAGAAAAATAAGTAATTATGAAGTTAAAAATAAGTACTTAAATTTCCAAAGCATTATCCATTGATCCACAAAACTGCCTTTGAGCGAATAAAATTCATTTTAGAAACTGCGTCCAGCTTCTTTGTTGAAGCTCCTCAATTTCAGTAAAATTAAGCAGTCGGGAGCTCAATCAAAGTGCTTTTTTATTATTTTATTTTCCACCCATGAAATCACAATTAAGCAGAGCAAAAGACCAACACTTCCTAATTCCTATTCAATCCTTCACAAACACCTTGAACAACAACGAGTATAACAGAATGACATAGTACAGGCTACATAGCAAAAGGCATAGATGCTCAATAAATGTAAGCCTAAATCATTAAACCTGACTTACACTTATCGTACAACAAAAATATTGTATGGCATGAACAAGTCAGACATAGTATCACTTTTTCCAAGTGCGATCTATCTTTTCTTGATTTTTATACATAAGAAAGAATTGCACAGGAAAGAAAGGTAGAAAATGAAAATGAAAACATGTGTCATCGAGAGAAGGGCAATTTCAATTTCTCTAATTTCTATAACATTCCCTGTGTCACAGGAAAAGGAGCAAGAATGTTCCAAGATAGATCATGTTTTCCAGCATGTAAATTTCTTTTTTTAGACCCTTGGACAGCTGTAACCAACCAGCCAAATTCCATTTCACCAAAGAATGTTGGTGCTACCACCAATTAAACAATTTTATTGTTAACGTTTATAGCTTTTTGAGATTTCAACTAAAAATAGTAGGACAACGTACCAGATAACATGTATAAGACTTCCAGTAGATGTCCCAAGTGTTTTCTTGCAGAGCGTGCCAGTTAGTAACTCCCCCTTTTCGATCCGAACTTGAGTATCACCAGGAGTTATGAATCCTCTCTCTTTTTCTTGATGCCATGCAGAAGTTCTCATTAGATTTATCTGTTTTGGTATGATCAAGTTAAAAACTTGTTTCCCAGTCCAAAGAGGCCTGGGTTTCAAGATTGCTGGAGCAGGTACTTTGCCATCAAAATCCTCCCACCACATCAAAATGTTCATAAACACATCCTGCAATAACAAGGGCAACGACAATGATTACATCCGGAAGAGAAGAAAATACATTAATTGATAATGCAACGTTAACCCACCTTCTCAATAAACGTGTCCCTTTTTGTAATTTTGCGGCATCCTAACAGGGTATCCTGGACGATACCCATTACAGGGCGATTAGCTTGAGGTGACACAATGCATTTTGGAACCAACATCAACTCCATTACTTCAGCTCTAGTTTCAAATGACTGGGGAACATGCATGTTCATTTCATCACCATCAAAATCAGCATTGTAGGGTGAGGTCACAGACAAATTCAAGCGAAAAGTAGAGTAAGGCATAATCTTGATTCTGTGCCCCATGATAGACATCTTGTGGAGACTTGGCTGCCTGTTGAACAGTACAAAGTCTCCATCATTTAAGTGCCGCTCTACCTGCATCATTAATAACAAATATCAGGCACTGTTGATAACTATAAACAATAACACACTTCAAAAGCAAAAAAAAAAAAAACTAACCTTGTACCCAAGTTCTAGATGCTGATCGCTGCTTTTCTTCAAGTACCGGAGATCAAGCCTTTGCCCATCATCCCTAATGATATACTTGGCACCAGTTTTCCCAGGAGGGGGGTGGGGTCCATATTCCACAAGCTCTTTCAACCTGATTAAAAGACCATGCTTTCAGCATTGCATATGTTTTTAAACTGTTAATAGAACAAGGAGTACAATTTAACCTTTCAATGTTGTATGGTGTCACTGTCTCTGGATACGTAAGATTCAAAGCAATACTCCAAGGTACTCCCAGTTGATCAATATTGATAGTTGGATCGGGCGTGATCACAGTCCGAGCCGAAAAATCTACTCTCTTGCCCATTAAGTTACCTCTGATCCTACCTTCTTTAGCCTTGAGCCTGCTACATATTGATTTAATTGGCCTGCCGGACCTCTGTGTAGCCTAAAGTTCAAGAAAGACTTCATAGATCAGATGAAAAAAAAAAATCAATGCTAAAAGATTAAACCAGTAAAACACAACCCAATCATACCCTAGGTTGTCCGGGCAATTCATTATCAAAGTATGTAGCTATGTGAAACTGCAGCAACTGTGCAAATTCAGAGATGATGTGTGCTGGAGCTCCATTCCTCTCCTGTCTCTTCAAGTTCTCATTATGTCTAATGATCATCGCGAGTTGATGAGTTAAATCATCCTGCACAAAATAGTTTATATATCAGTTTCCTCACATATATCAATGTCGTGATGTGCAATGTAAGTATGTAATACTGAACTTTCATCATTTATAAATACCCATTAGTAGCCCTATGTATACTATAACATATAAGATGAAAGCTACGAACTGATCATTAGGGAAAGTGACATGGTATCTGTGTGTTCAAACATATTATCAGACCGATGGTTTTGTGTCAACCCACAATATTGCTCTTTCATCATTGACAGAATCATCTGTGTCAACTACCAAGTATGCAGCCCATAGTAGATCGAGAATAAAGGTAAAAGTTACCATCAGCAACTGAAGAGGACGTGTCATACCTCACTCCTAGACGAAGTATCCATCATTACAGAAGGTCTAACAGGAGGAGGCGGCACAGGAAGAACTTGAAGAATCATCCAATCAGGACGTGCATATTTTGGGTTGAAACCCAATAATTTACAGTCTTCATCAGAAATTCTCTTGAGAATGCTAAGGACCTGAAAAGAAAGAAAGCAGGAGTTATTAAAATCAAATAACTGTCACATTCCTCGTGGGGTATATATCCAGAGTACAAGCACTATTAGGCCAATACAGCCCACTCTGTCACCTCAGAGATAATCACACATTTCCAATTTAAGTGGATATTTAAACTGTGATACTTATTCAATGTTAACAGTCTCAATTACTTTCTCCAGGCAGATAAGGTACCTTCTCTGCAGAAAGAGTTTGTTTCCTTTCAACAGGTTCAGGTAACTGATCCTGGTCATCAGCTTTCTTCTTCGTACTTTTATACTCCGCAACCATTTTCATGCCATCAATAGAAATTTTTGGCTGCTGGGCACCACAGCCACCCCTACTCTTCTTCACTGGTTCATCGGTATCTTCACCTCGCACGTCAATCTCATCGCCTCCCTCACACTTGGTTTTATTTTTGCAGGCATCTAATATCTTCCTTAGCTTATTTTTTGGATTTCTTATTCTCATTGCTTGCTTGAACTTTGACTCCTCCTGCGACATATATAAAACACATGGTCAGTGATGCGGACGTGTCTTCTATTCAAACATAACTTAAATTTAGTGAATCAAGTAAAATCGAATGGCTGTCAAGGCGTTGTGACATGATTCACCTATGTTGAAGGAGCAGAACATTGAATGTACAGTAAACGTTCAACGGCCAAACAAGCAAGTTACTTGATCATTCAATGTACAGGCACATTGTGAAGCAAGAACATAATAAACTTAATCCGGCTATTTATTTATCTCGTTCCACAAGACGAAGAACACTTGATGGTAAGTTACTTGAGTTTATATTCCTACTTACAAGCCCTTTCAGCTTAGTTCATGACGTGAGACTAATGATTTACACATTATATCCTTCGAGCATTTAGGTAATCAATTTCCCTTGCAAGATATTGGTAACTCACCGGCTTAAACAGTTTCAGGAATAGTTTGAATGCAATCTTGTCTTGCCTTGTCGAATAAAATTAATAAGAAAAGAGGATACTACAAGTGGCGGAAAGCAGTGACAGTTCAGGTGCTAGCATACTTCAATTAATTGTTTAATGGATTGGATCACATACTATCCTAGAGCATCATGACTTAGTAGCTCATCGCTTGCTCAGGAAGGCCTCCAAAATTTGGAACAACCAGTTTCTGGGACAAAGATAAGCTTATGGCTAAACTAGAACTATTGTTCCCTCTTAATATATGCAGTTATTAACTCTCCTGTTGCTTGAAGCAATATACCGAAATCTTAAAAGTGATGAAGTTAAATGGAGCTGATGATAATAATGCTCAGAAAACAAAAGGTGGAACAGCAGAGAAAGTCTATAGACTGAGAGTTATCAACAAGTTCAAGCACAAAAGGAATGTGAAAATAAACCGCATAACCAATTTTACAGCTACTGTTCTGACTTAATTGATATACAGCTTTCCACATATGAACTGCCTTCCATGAATGATCAGCCAGGTTTGGCTCAGTACACGAGACTTTTTCATTCATAGTCCACGTAACATTCCCTTTTTATTTCACACTACCCATGACAGCTTATCAATCACTTCCAAATGCATTCAGTGGAATAAAACAGCCAGGATAAAACATTTGGCAAAACAACAAACCTCATCGGCCAAGATCTTTGAGCAGTTAAAGCAAACGCAGCGGAGAATGCTGAGCACAGTCTTCATAAAACCAATGTGATACATGGGTTTAGCGAGCTCAAGATGACCGAAGTGCCCAGGGCACTCGGCCATGTTTGCCATGCACGTTTCACACTTCATCTTCCGGTCAATAGTCCCCAATCGTATGTCACTGAGACCGCCAGGCTTCGGTTTACCCCTCTCTGTTGTCTCACTGTGGTCAATATGGACCACCGACATTTGCCGCTGTATACAACAAAACACACATTTATTCACCATAATTCTCATTGAGCTTGTACAATCACCATAATTCTCATTGAGCTTATACAGTCACCATAATTCTCATTGAGCTTATACAGCAAATTATACTAAACAAACTGCCTAGTGACATTTTCCGCAGCTGCATACTATTTAACAGATATATACCAATTGATTCATCATAGTTTAATTGGAGTTATTCCACATGGTATACTGAAAATAATGTCTGCCCACAGAACCAATTAATTCATAGTAATTCTCGTTGATTCATAGTAATTCTCGTTGATTGCATACAAATACTGAAAAAAATGGTGAAAAATAGGTTTCCACAGAGAGTATATGAATTGATTCATGGAATGGTAATTCTCGAACAAAAAGTGGGGCAATCTTACGATTTCATCCGGACTGAGTATGCCGAACTGGACTACTTTTACTTTGGAAACTTCCGCCGGAGAAAAGGGGAATCGCACATCCATAGCTGGATAGCCTGGATTGCAGAGAGTTTAGTAAATTGAAATTAGCTGGATTGCAGAGAGTTTAGTGGAATTGAAAATCTCCGATTACTCTCCCGAACCAGAAACAGCGTTTAGCTGACTGTTCCAGTATGAATGTACCAGAGCCCAGAGTCAATGATACAGATATTGGGAGTTACTGAGAGGTGGAGCTAGGTTTTGAACAGAGAATTCCCAAGTTACAAGTCGAAAATGATTCGGCTGATGTCTGCAGCTGGATGACGGAAAGTGAGTTTCCACCGTCGGAGATGCCGATCGCTGCAGATTTTTGCTCCGGAATCCTTGGGATTTAGAACTCAACAAGATTGGTACGAGTGCAAATCCGTGTGCAGACCATATCGCGAAGCTAGGTTATAGCTGCGATGGAGATTGGCAAGCTTTTTCCCCCAAATGCTGTAATACGGATTTTGGGTGAAAACACTGGATTTTATGAAGAAAAAAAAAGGAGTAATGTGTCTGTCAAACCGACTTATATTAGGCCAGAGCATTGGGCTTTCAGTTTCACCTGGTGGGCTGCTGTACCAGTTGGGTTTTGGATATCTGTTCCAATAAAACTGACCAGCTTTTGCAAGATGCTCAATAAACCTCAAACTCTCCTTGTGTTCATGATAAGTTGTATTTTTTATCGGTGTGTAAATTAAGAATAATATTATAAAGGACTATATTATATGGGGTGTTTTCTAACGAAAATTAGTTGGTTAATTGGTTAATATAATTGGTTATCAACATACTAATGAATAAACAAGACAACTGTTTGAACTGTAAACATAAATTTAGCTTAGATCATATAAAAAAAAATAAGTTTCAAGAAATTCTAAAAACTCGTAATAAAAATAGATTGTCTACCCAATAATAGAAGAGGGAGGGAGTGGGGGAGAGAGAGGGGGAGAGAACTCAACAATAATGGAAGGAGGTGGGTGGGACTAGATTGAAGGCGTAAAGGTCATCAAAGCTATAGGTTCTCATACACTCCAAATTCCATATCTGAATTCCTTTTTGAGATAGCAAATCGAAGTCTAGATGTCAAATCATAAATCGGAGTTTATGTATCGGAGATCTGAGATCCTTTTGTAAAAGTGTATATTGGAGGAGATGGAAGTGATGGGTGATTGTAGCACGTTGCTCTCTTTCCGATATGGTTTCCTGAAATGTGGGATCTTTTCCCTGAATCAGAATCCATATCGTAAACTGGAGAGGGGATGAAGGAGGAAATGGAGATCGGAGAAGGCGGCTCTTTGTTTTCATCATGTGGCGTTACTTTTGATAATAAGTAGGGAATGAATTGTGTTAGGGCAAGAGACATTATATTATTTGGAGTGGTGATAGTGATTGATTTTATCATTGATGTTGATATAAATAATAATAATAATAATAAATCAAAAAATGGTAATAAATAAAAGTGGACAACTCTATTGGACGTTCATAATGATAGAAGTTGACCGCTTTTCTCCGATCAGATGGAGTACCTTTTAAAACATCGTATATTTCTTTAAACATCAAATGGTTTTAGGCGCATGTGTAATTTACGTATTTTAAGCATATTTCGTTTGAAAAGTTGGGTATGCAAGACTTGTAAGTAATTATTTTATACCTACGTACAATTATATCTATTAAACGCCATAGTATGTGTGATATGATTGATTTCATGTATCATATAAATACATGGTTCAATATTGCCACACTATCAAATCAAATTGTTCATTACAATCCAAACATCGCAACACTACATGAACTATGGTCAGCCATAACATAGTTGTGGGAGCTGGTATGACCCACATCATGGGTCTCGAGTTCACCTATATTATGTGCATTGTTTGCCCTTAGAATGGGGTGCATTTACAATGCTTCATTGAACATTTATAGGTGGTAAGATATTATGGGGCTGATTGGAGTAGCATCCAAATGTCCATTTGGATGCTACTCCAACAATTTATGTTTGGTGTGGCAATTGAGTGCCAAAAACTTAGATGCTGCTACAGTTCAGCATTTTGCAACAGCAGCCTATTCTATTTGCCAATCAAACCATTATACAAATCAAATCATTATACCAATCAAACTATTATAGCAATCAAATCAAATACAAAACAGCCAATTTGGCCCCAAATTTGCCCCAATTTGCAAAGTAAAACCTAAAACACAGGATTCTGTTTACGAAATGACAGTATAGTCCATGATTTGCTCATCTTTTTTCTGAAGAATTACCAGTAAATGCCTTCAACTGCATATAATCAACAG
>JAYMSP010001340.1:0-33184 GCA_036897095.1 Plantago elongata
GTCCAACTGCTCAGTTTAAATTAACCTGGAGATTTCTTTACTGGAATGATCAAGACCAGCTGCCTTGAGGTATATGGGGCCACGGGAAGAAATCAGTAGGCAAGAAGAACTTGTAGAAATTAAGCCATATGTTACTTTTTTCAGTTCTTGATCAGTACACAAGGTGACACTTCTATAATGAGGATTTTAGCTTAGAGAAACTTTGCTTAATCTTGTATAAGGTTATGGTTGCATATAACTGTATGAATATTATTTGTCAGTGTGTGTAATATATTGTAATCATTAAATGTAGTGTATGTAAAATATGTATCTTCGTTGTGAAAGCAATAGATCTTGAATTTTGACATTGTTATGCAATTCTTTACCTGTTCGTGTTAATTTGCAGTTTAGAGGCCTAGAAATTGATATTTATGTCATGTTAGTAATAATGCTGTTGAAAGTGCTTTACATCTGTTGAAGGACTGTTCGTATTCCAGGTTATTTTGGGCAGTGGCTTAAGTTTCTAATGCTCTTATCATGTCTGATCATACAGATGTTTGGAAATGGATATAGGAAATGACAGAAGGCAACGACTGAACAACTGGAAGTCTTTATGTGCTCCTGCTGGTGTTTATTGATGTATAGGAATCGAAAAGTGCAGGAGGATAAGGTGTATGATGCGCAGTAGTCCAATCGATTCATACGATGACACCTCGCAGATTTCCAGGCAGCCAGAATTGAGTTTAGCAGCCCGCGACCACCTGAATCAGCAGCAAGCTGGAAACCTCCATCTCCAGGGACAATAAAGGTTAACTTCGATGCTTCAGTCCGACCATCTGTTCAAGGTGCGCTGCTGGGAGTCGTAGCCGTAATGATGAAGGTACGGTGCGGGGCTGGGAGTCGTAGGCTGTAATGACGAAGGTACGGTGCGGGACTGGAAGTCGTAGGCTGTAATGATGAAGGCACGCTGCTGGCTTGGGAAAGAATTCATATTGATTTTGTACAAGATTTGGAGATAGCAGAGGCCTTAGCGGCTAAGCTTTTGCTGTCCAATTGGCAATTCGCTTCAATGACAGAATTTGGTGATTGAAGGAGATAATCACAATGTGATTAAACTACTGCAGTCAGGAGAACCATCACTATTTCAATTCATTAGAAGAACATGCAATAACTTGGCACACTGTCTTTGCCAGAATGTAGCTGTAAATACTTAGGCTGTTTTGCCCTTTTCAAATCCCAATGACCTGTAATTTGTTTCACCATTTGGTTGATAATGATGATATCAATATTCCCTTTTTTTTCATTTTTTGACATTCATCCGTCTATTCTAATACTTTGTAAAGAACCTCACACGAAAAACTAACTTCCTTTATAAAGAATGTATAACATAAATTTCTAGTCATTTATAGATATTAACGTTTATATATAACGTTAATTAAATAATCAAATCAACTAATTAATTTATTGACTGACTAATTTACTAACATCTTTATAAAATTTAATTAGGTTATAAGCCATCAACCATCGAGTTTTAAATTACCAGACATTTGAAAAAGGAAAACAAATGAGGAGAGGACTACTACTTGGTGTTGAATTTGTAGCCAAGCAAATTCGAGATTGGTTTTTAGGCAAGACATAAATTGGACTCCATCAACACCAAAGTCGGTAGAACAAAAATCCAGTACCCAAATATAGCACGATACGACTACGACCCGACCACTTCACAGAACCCGAATCATCTTCTTCTTCTTCTTCGTAATACAATATATCCCAACACCCGAGATTCAATTTCGCCGCCTAGGTTTTTCACCAAATCGCACCATCTCTACGTCCAATCGATCATTCATTCATTTTCACCGAATCAAACTTTGCGAGCACGTCATTCATTCTGTGAATCTCAATTCTGATATGATCGAATCTCCAATTCGTCAATAACTTCGAAGATATGCTATTCGCCACCTACAATATTTCAATCCCTTTGCATCTAGCCCCATTCTCGATATGTTAAGGTCCGTTTTTACGTTTTTTTGCTTGCTCGTGTTTATTTGTATTCGTTTAATTGAGTTTTGTTTCCTTCACGTATGGACATTGTGATTCTTTCAGAATTATATTGTTGTTGATCTCTCTCTGCAGATTTTTTTGCTTCTGTTTTTCGACATTATTTGCTTGCCTAGAGTTATATTTTTATTAGGTTTTTATTCTGTGTTGGAATGAAATTGTTGTTAGTTTCTTATTCTGAGCTCATTATGAAGCTGCAGATTGTTGGCTGTCCGGAAAATCAGTAGACTGTCTCAATCGTTTGCATCAAATTCGGCTAGTTTAGTTTCAGAAGGTTCCAATAATGGAGCTCTTATTAGAGGATTTGCCTCGCCCCAATTTAGGTTGTACTCGAAATACTTGCTTACAAGCAAACCGTGTGCTTGGAATGTCGTGCGTGAATTGGGGAAAAGTGGTAACGTTAGGACTTATTCGACAGTTTCAGAGACTAGTACCCTAGTGCGTCGTGCACAAGCTGGGTGGAAGATGCTGGCACAGGGTATTACACGCAGTGGAAGAAGTTCTTCTCCCATGAGTAAGGTTGCTCAGGCTGTTAGCTTGGGGTTGAATCGGTCTTATCTACTTGTTCCTGGTATGTTTGGTCTCATGTGCGGGACCAATTCATCACATGCACATGCGAGTCAGGACATGGAGATGTTTCAGCCGAGAAATAATCTTTACATGCATGCTCAAGATAGCCATCTGTTTTTGACAAGATTGGTGATTTCTGCATTCGAAGGTGTTTACTTGCTGCTCAGAGCTTTCTATTTGGCTATTCTATTCACCCCAAGTGTTGTCATGGCTCCTTTTGCGGATACTTTTGGACCGCAGTTTAGGAAAGTGTGGCTTCAGGTTATTCATCAAACTCTAGAGAGAGCTGGTCCAGCATTCATAAAATGGGGCCAGTGGGCTGCCACGCGCCCAGATCTCTTTCCTAGAGACCTTTGTGCTGAATTGTCAAAGCTTCACACACAAGCACCTGAACATAGCTTTGCCTACACTAAGAAGATTATTGAGAGATCTTTCGGTCGAAGAATTTCAGAAATTTTTGATGACTTTGAAGAAGAACCGGTGGCATCTGGAAGTATAGCTCAAGTGCATCGGGCTACATTGCGCTCTAGGTACCCTGGTAAGCAGATTAAACCAATGCTAGTCGCAGTTAAGGTGAGACACCCAGGAGTTGGTGAATCCATAAAAAGGGACTTTGAGATAATCAACATAGTGGCCAAAGTATCGAACTTCATTCCTGCCCTCAGATGGTTGAGGTTGGATGAGAGTGTACAACAATTTGCAGTATTCATGATGTCTCAAGTTGATCTTGCACGAGAAGCTGCACATTTGAGCCGCTTCATATATAACTTCCGCAGTTGGAGGGATGTGTCTTTTCCTAAGCCAGTGTATCCTCTTGTCCATCCTGCCGTGCTAGTTGAAACATTTGAGCATGGAGAATGTGTTTCTCATTATGTTGATGATCTCGAGGGGAATGAGCGAGTAAAAAGTGCCCTTGCCCACATTGGAACCCATGCACTGCTGAAGATGCTTCTGGTAATCCCTTCCCCTTGGTATTATTTTTGGTCTGAATGCTTATGGTTAAGTTAACAATTGCCTGCTTCTTTTTCTGTCAACATAATTACTCATGATCCTTACCTTATTTAGCTCAATGTGATGCCATGTCCTAGCTTAGGTACTTATGGCATTGTAAATTAGCATAACTTGAAGTGATACTTCTAGACGCTGTTTATGGAGCATGGCTGGTGGATTTTCTGTGTTAAATCACCAACACCTAGAGCTAAATCTGTTTGTTATGTCTGTTTCTACAAATGATGCGTATTACTTTATAAGACTGTTCTAGTTAATTGGCTCTGCTCTTGCTCCAATCTTTATTTCTCGTAATTGGATTGATCTGTGCAGTAGTAGCTTACAAGCTGAATAGATCCATAATTACTCCCAAGTATATGAGACTATTTGGTACTATTGTAACTTGCATGCTTTGAAAGGTACTATTCAAGCACTTAATTTACACTGATGTACAGGTAAAGTTAATTATGGTTTAATGTTTCGGTAAATTGGGCTGTTCCTGTATTCTGATCCCTGCATGCTCGATGTTCCTTTTTCTTGCAATTTTAAATGTTTGTCAGTACTTAAGTATAGGTTGGTCACAATTATTCTTTTGACTTTTAATTAAATTTGCACTCAAAGTTCCTTTTGCCTTCGTATGATGTAATATTGTCTCGTAGGATTAATAATTTATGATGTTCAGTTATATTCACACGTTCTAGTTCGGTATTTGTGTCCAGTCACAAATTTATGATTAGAAAGGATTTTGCCTGGTCTCTGAGATTCTTCTTTTTCATTTTCAGGTAGACAACTTTGTTCATGCTGATATGCATCCTGGAAACATACTTGTTCGTGTAGCTCCTCGGACCAAGCCTTCACGTAAAAAGCTCTTCAAAACGAAGCCTCATGTGGTTTTCCTTGATGTAGGCATGACTGCTGAACTTTCTAAAAATGATCGGGTAAATTTACTGGAGTTCTTCAAGGCTGTTGCTCGCAGAGACGGTAAAATTGCAGCAGAAAGTGCACTTAAATTATCTAAGAAGCAGAAGTGTCCAAATCCAGAGGGTTTCATTCAGGTAAAAGCTTGCATCTGTACACATTAAGCATTTAAGTTGGGGGTGATTTTCTGATGTCTTCCGAAGTTTAAACCAGCCTACAGTTACTACCTTCAGCTGGGTGAAATTACACTATTACGAGAACTTTTGAGTTTCTGCTGATCTGATATACGTGCAAGTCCATATACCCTATTATATGTCCAATTTATCGCTGTATTGAGTATGTTCCATGGCTTCTCTGTGTAGTACATGAACTTTATTAAAGTGCTGCCACATATACACTGTATTCTCTAAATGCACAGCACACCATTCATGGAGCTATACTTGTTTAATATTGATGAATAACATGTGACAACATCTGGGATTTGTTAGACCTGAATAATTCTCCTATCTTTGTGCAATTTTTAGTTTTGTATTTGAACCTAATAGAATTTTAGATGTGATGTGCACGAGTGTGAACTGACTTATACTGTATGCAGGTGCATATTTTATGTTTTTATTGTGTTCTTGAATACAGTCTGGAGATAGCACAAGGGTAACTAATGTTATGGGGTGTATTGTCAAATCGCTGGCTGTATTTTTCTACTTTGTAGTTCAAACATGCTTCTCTGGTGGTTCATTATCAATTTCTTTAATGGCTGTGCCCACTTTCTTGTCTGATTGTATCAATCTCTAGCCTGTTGAAGCACTTATTTATTTACTACAAGTAGTTATTAATTTTTTCTCTTTGCTATTACAGGAAGTGACAGAAGCATTTGATTTCTGGGGAACCCCAGAAGGAGATTTGGTTCATCCTGCTGATTGTATGCATCAATTACTTGAGAAAGTGCGCCATCATAAAGTAAATGTTGATGGCAATGTTTGCACTGTGATGGTGACAGTCTTAGTTCTTGAGGTATTTTCTGGTATATTGAAGTATTTATTTTGCACAACCTGAAAACTATATTCACTGAGTCTGTGTCCCTAAAGATGTAAAGCTGAACGATGACTTCAACAACGATTTCATTAATCATATGTTATTAACACTATCTTTTCTCTTGCAGGGATGGCAGCGGAAGCTTGATCCAGATTATGACGTGATGAATACACTTCAAACGCTGCTCCTCAAAGCCGATTGGGCAAAATCACTTTCTTATACCATAGAAGGACTTATGGCCCCGTGAACTATCTTTTATGGGTTACATTACGTCTAATACTAGTATTGTACATTAGTTACTGCTTTGCAATTTGCATATAAATTAGTTGACATCCTTAGCTGGGCGGGATCTCCTTGTCACAAAATTTTTGTAAGGAACATGTAGTCTTGTATAAATCCAGTTCCTGGAATGGAAACTGTTCTCCCCAGGGCTCTACTGCTCAGGAAAACATTGAGGTGATAAACAATGGACTGTAATTCTTTTTATTCCCTCCATCTTACGAACTTCATCTTTTTATATTTTTGTCATTCTTAAATTTTCACCTAAATTACGTGTCAAAATTTAACGTATGATTTTTGTTTTTAACATAGGGTAGGGTGTAGATTTGTCATTCTCGTTTACGACTCTACAACTAGCAAGTATAGTCTCAATATAATATGCGTACCTTTGAAGAACTAAATGGTGGTTGCTATGCTTTTCTTACTTTCGCAACAGTGGTGATGCTTATTCTTGGCCTTGGCATTATGATTACATTTAAATTTTAATGTGATTTATACACTATTAGAAGGAAGGAAATACACCTACAGTTCTATAAAACACCAATTTCTACAAAAACACCAGAAAATCAGGAAAATCCTACTGGCTACTATTACAGTTCCCTACTTCTGGTTCTAAGCTAAATGTACCTGAAACTAAATAAATGCTGACATATGGTACATTGTATCAAAAACAAAAAAAGAGGAAAAGAAAAAATATGCCCAGGATATAATGGAGCCAATACTTACAAAGTAAATGATGGAGTTCAAGACATCACGATCATCCTTTAAATTATCCCAATCTTTGTAGCCTCTTCCACCAATTGTTATCTCCTCTATTGTTGTGAATCTGCGCCTACTCGGTCCACCAGGTATCATGCCTGGGGTGTTTATACAAGTTGAAACAGAAAAACTTGGTAATAAGATCATACCGAGTTCACACAACTTATCCAGCCTTAGAGTACCTATGTTCTCGCTCATTTTGCCATCCCCAGAACTAGACACGGGCCAATTGCCGCTACATAACATGTTTATTTTGTATCTTCAGACGAACTGTATTAGCTCTGCTCTTTGTATGGAGTTCACAAGTACCGGTTTTGGAGTTTGTTGTTTTTCCTGCTCAAAGTTGCATGGTTCCTGTGACATGGGACTGTATTTCTTAAGCCATGTCTCAGGTGATCTAGTCTCCTTGCTCCTTGAAGATGTCTTAACCACGTTCTGTCTCTGAAAAAGATTAAATATTGGTTTGCTTCAGTTTCTACCAATTTTCTCTGACTTCTGATGAATAGTTACAAGATACTATATTACACAGCCAACACTTGGTACCAAAATTCATGTTATCACAGCTAATTTACTGGAGCTAGGTATCCTAGCTGTTTGTTACAGATCCTATTCATGCTAGGTGTGCCCTCTTTTTGGACTGAGTGCAAAGACGGACAAAGCACAGTTCGACCATCAGTCTGAAAAACAAGAGAACTGTAGATGCTCTATAGCCTTTTACTCTTTCAAACAATTCATGCATACAAATGCAAGTTGCAACTGCACAGGGCCCTTTTAAATTCCAAACAAGCAATTGCAACATATTAACGAATGCATGGGAAACAATTGCAAGATAAACCGATAATGCATATATAGTATATTTCTGTCTCTAAATTGAGTTGCTTACAGGACTCTCCTAAAAGGTGTCTAAACTGTGCTGTCATATACTAGCCATAAGACTACACTGGAGCAGAGTAATTTCCTCCTTTGTACTTCATGTCACAACAATATTAAATGGGACAGAGGTGGAGGAAACAATTTAATTTAACATAGTTTGGCGCCATGAAATCTCAGAAACCAAAACTTCAGTAAAGAAATATGGGCTTCAAAAGTCAAGTTATATGACATGAAAGGATGAAAGATGATCGTATGCTACATAATCCTTGGGAGATTAGTTTTCGCAAAATAGATAGGACCGCAAACTTGAGTGCGGATAGCTTAGCTAACGAAGGATACATAATAGGTAGACCGGAGAAGTTATGGCTTTCTCCCCCAAACCTTGTACTCCCGTTTCTGGGCATTGAATCTGGCGTTTAGCCTTTGCAATTCATTATTTTCACCAAAAAAAAAAAATGCCAAACAGCTGATTATTCAGAATACCATTTATATTACTTTTCCGTGGCAGAGGGTGCACACCTATAAAATTTGAAATAGTAACTGAGCTTTTTGGATATAGTTTAGAGGAATACTTGCTCGACATGCATAAGCTTGGTAAAATCATCAAGTGCAGCACTAATTCCATTTAGAGCCATTTTTTCCACCTGACAAAGCCATGATAGATGGTAATTACAGATTAGTATGTGATTTGCATCCATAACCAGATAAAGGAAAACAACAAATACTGGCTGGCAGCTGGTTATATTATCTTACCTCCAATACGGTCCCTTTGGATTTGTGATCTGGTGGAAGAAAACGAATTTCATCTCTCAGTTGGATGCACTGAGCTACATTTTCCGGTGAGATGAATTGCAGGACAACATTGACACATGACTGAGAAGGGAAATAGCCAGTAAGATGCTCTGCTCATATTAATGTTAAATCACACACAACCAGCGACCAACCAGTTCAGCCTGGTTCAAATAATAAAAAGAGACGACATAACAGCAGGAAAGGACCCAGTGACTACTATCTAAACACTGAACAGAATCCGATTCAGAAATTATAACCTTCCATGTTCTATAATAAATTGCTTAGGGGATATGCAACTATGCATGCATAGAGACATCATAGCAATCAAAAGGTTCTGCCACTTAAATACTTAAATCCTAAAAAGTTTGAAAATCCTCTTCCCCATACAGATGCAATGATGCAGCACATAACAAGGTGCACGGCCAAAAGAGACGACAGGGAACTGGAATGTAGTAAATGTTACCTTCATTTTCCTGACTTGATATGGGCATCCTGCAGGTAGGAATATAGCTTCTCCAGGGCACTGCTCAAAGCTCCATGGTTGAATATCTTAAATAAATTGAGAACTTCAGTGGAAAGTATTTAGGTGTAGACAAGGCAGAACCTAATGCAACAGAATCTAAAGCAATCATACCATATTCCTCCTTAAGCTTCAATTTGTGGTATGCATCAAGATAAAAGTTCTGATCAAGAATAGGATGAACCTGTTACAAAACAACGATCCAACATTAATCCAAATATGCAGTATTTGCATGTATGATTTTATTTATGGTGAACATACTATTGTCGGGCAGCGGCTTGCTGGAGTGAGTTCTTTAGAGTGTTTCTTGAGGTACTTCAGAAGTTGGGGTACATCTTGCCGGCGAAATATGTCCCACTTTGCACCACAAGTAGATTCTCGATTGTCTTCACTAGAACAGGAGCTTTCTATGTCATCTCGTCGGAAATTCTCTTCAGATTCTTCAAAATTTTCAGTACATCCAGAGAAAAGTATTGATTCGTCCTCTTCCTCCTCATCATCATCAGTTTCACTGTCTACGGATATATTTCCACTTCCAATGTTTATTGTTTGATCTTTAATTGGGTCAGTGGAACTGAATGGTATGGCAGTAATTCCCGTGGGCGAATGTTTCTTTTCTTCAAAATCCTGCAATCCTGATTCACCAGTGTCTTCACTCTGCAAAGATGATCTACCTTTGTGATCACCAGAGTTACTACATGTCTGCCCATGATGATCTCGAGCTTTTTGCTTTTTCAGTAAATCTTCTACTGCACCAACCTGTTCCGGTGAAATTGGAACATCTGTAGCATAAGCAAGGATATTAACCTGGGATTGGCAAGTAGAGGTGGTCAGATACATCATATATGCATGCAACAATAGCAATTCTTAAGATGATTCATTTGGGCATGTTATTTCGTCACAGATCTTATAGGTTTGATGAATAAAGATATCCTGCACAAATTCAACGAGAACATACCGTATCATGTGCTTCATAGTGCAGTTTCGTCAAAAACTCGGCTTGTGATAGTTCCTCTGGACTCGCATATGAAAAATAGATACAAGGGCCTAACTCTGGCTTTGGTAGTTCCACTGGCAATTTCAAGCCCAGGTTCAGAGGACCACATGCCGGGTTAATGTACTCTTGAAGTGGTAAGGAACTTAAGATCTCATTGTAATGGACTGGAAAATGCTTTTGAAATAACTGGGAGGAAAAGCAGGCTTTATATTTGAGATCTTTCTGCCGCACAATTGCATGTCTTTCCCTCTCGAATGAACCAATGAACATCCGCTTCCTATTAATTTGTACCTGCAATATCATTTAAATGAAACAATGTAAATCCAGGTGCAGTGAAGAGTCAGATGATAAAAGACCACCCTGGAGATTTCCTCAGTAGTGACGAGTACGGTGAAAATGATATTTACGCCAAAAGTTAAATTATAACGTATTGCTTTTATCACCAATATTGCAATAAACAAAAATCAAGAAGTTCAAGGAAAAAAAAAACCTAATTTTGCTTTCTGCCAGGCTCAACTGGAAATAAGGACGCGGAACACATAATTACATAGAGGGAGAAAACCACATTCTAAAAGAATCTCACTAATTTGTAGTGCTACATGACCTGAGTGTTACTCATCAAATGCAACAATAATTGCTTTAACCAACACAGAACTGAAAGATTGAAGTATACCTCACACCAGTCTAAGGACTCTGCCCCTTTCATTGTATCTTCTTTACGAGGACCAGAACTCTTACTCTCCAGGTAAGAGCAAAACATGATAACAGGATCCCAGCACAAACCTGATGTGCCTCGAAGCATGTTTCGCACTATGATAGGGTGACCCTTACCCCAGTGACTCTGGAAATGCTCAAGGGGCTCTTGACGAAGATCCTTAAGGGTTGGAGTATAGAGATAGTTCTCTCCGAAACCTATTCTCTGAGGTTTCACATCACCTGCCTGAGAATCAACGTCTCTGCATCTTGAGCAGCTTGAAGAAACATCTTGAGATTCTGGGAAGTCATAACTACACAAAATCTCCTCAGCTTTAACTTCCAGGTCAACATTCCAGGTAAAGGGGAACACACTTCTAAGATCAAGGTGGGCATCACCACAACCTCCCATGTTCTTAGGTGGACAAGGTATGCTGCCATCTGCACTAATTTCCCAGTTTTTAAAGGAACAAAGCTCAACACCAGAGTTCTCAATAAATCCATTTTGTTTGAAGGGTTGCTCATCATCAGCTGCAGAAATTTTCCTTTTCTTGGAAATTTTTAGCTCAAAACTTCCATATAAGCCATGTCGCGAGAGCTCCCGGCAACAACACAAGCAAAGATTATATGAACATTTTGCACAGGTCCTATGGTAGTCCACAATTGAACTTTTGCATCTGCTGCTGTTCAATAAATTAAGCAAGCCCAAATAACAGTCTAAGAGAAAATCATTTGATTACATAAGCACAAATGTATAATGAACAAAACATAAGTTACCAGCACACTGAGGTATGAACACCTAATTTTGTCTGTGGTATCCGAATCTCAGGTTGTCTTTTTCCTGTTGCAAGTAGATCAAAAGAACATGCTTTAGCTTAAAATAAAACGATTCAAGGGTGCCCAATGAGCATGAAAACTGTACCTGTTATCTTTGCTTCTTTTTCAAGCTCCATATCCTGATCACGGTTGATTTGTTTCACCACAGGAAGAAGGATGTTGATTATATAGTGAAGCAAATGTATCCGATCAAGCTTCTTTTCACCTCTATAACAATCCTGCACCAATAAGCATTGAGTACAGAAAATATCAGTGTGCAATTCTTATTGGCATAATTTGTAATTATAATAAAGCATTAAAAAAGAAAACCTTATTATCATTATTAGTCCTATGTTGCTGTTTCGTGCAGAGCATACAGCTACAGGTTCCATGACAGGCAGGACACTTCATTTTCAGATCTTGCTTCTCGAAGTTCCTACATCAAAATGAAATTATCATATAACGTATTGCTGTCAGTGTACTTTTTAGATAAAAATATCATAAAACTCAATTTCTAATCACAATGTCTTTTTGTGTCCAATCATCATTAAAACCTCCACCAACTGTCAGTCTGTCACCGTGGAAACATATCAACAGTATACTATACAAAGTTACAAACTTCTTAATCATCAATCATCAGTACACAGTGCTATAAAGTTCCCTGGACATTAACTCAATCCTCATTGCTTATCTGTTCCAACCTTAATGTCCGTATTATATTAACTCGGGAAATAAAAAGGTATAGGTGAAAAATCCTTCTAACTTATTAATGGCACAAGAATTTTCATCCAAGTCTCAGAAAAATCCCATCCACTTCACGCTATACTAGTTCATTTTATTGAGTAGTTGGACAACTAACAAAAATCAATCAATTAGGGTAAGGAATTCAATACAAAACTAAGCTCCAGTAAGCAACACAGCCTAATAACATCCATGTAGATGACATATACTTATAGATAAGCACATGGATCAAAATCTCAGTTTCGGAGCTCATCTCAGATCTTGTTTCAATTTTACAAGATGTCTCGGTTAAGTTTAGGAAAGTCACAAAAATAAAATAAAATAAAATAGAAAACATCAAACATGCAATACAGATGTCATGTAGTTACATCATGAACTCATATACTAATCCTCAAAGTTGAACATAATTTTCTTTTACAGAGGAGCTACCTTATATAGGCAAGAGCAGTCAGTCTGAATGTCTGACAAATACATCCAACAAACAATTACAAAAAAATCAAATACATAGGTTCAATTTTCTTGGCCACCATAATCACCAAGAAGATACGAAAGATTCATTCACTTCTAAATAATAAATATATTATTTCAAATTATGTTACAGAGGCCAGAGGGTGTTCTCAGCATATTCGATTCTCAGAACAACAAAACCCTCTGCTCAACAGCTATACTTTCAATGCAATAGGCAGAGTAAGGTACTTAACTTGAAGTTGATTGAGGAATTTCGCCCTTTTAGGTTTTTCTTATGATTTGTAATTTTTCCTCATTTTCAGTTTTTCATAGATATCTATCCATCAATTTTCAAACTCAATCTTTGTTGCCATATTTCAAAGTACTTTTCCAATTTACTCCCAAAGAGTTCTGAATCGAAATGGAATAACGAAACATCAAGGATTTCGTCCAGTTTGGCCGAGATACAGCGAGATTAATGAGAACCAACCGAATTAAAAGCCAATCATATGGTGATTTCCCTATCGGCGTGTGGAAAACAGATTTTTCTGGTGATATCGGATTTATTCAATCTTTTAGCCCCTTATCACCGAGGGAAAAATCGGATTATTTGGTGGCGCGAAAACTTATAAATAGATATCCTACATCTAAACCACATTCGGTTACATGGACAAACTTAAAGGTTTTCACATGACAATTAAAGTATAATAGACCAACCTTTCACTGATGCATTCTGTACAGAAAAACCGTTTCCTGCATGTCAAGCACTTGACTAAACAACGATTTTTACTTTCCCTACACCAATGGCACTTCTTCATCTTCTTCTTCTGCTTAACAATATTCACAAATGGCACAGCCTAGTCCAAGATAAAATAAAAAACAAATAAATAATCATATTAAGTACATACAGTCACTGGAACAACTGAAACAATGTGACTTCTGCAAAATACGAACCTGCATTGTTCCAAAGGGCAGCGGTTCAAGGTTCTTCGACCGAAAACTCACCTCCTCAATCGAATGCCCATCTGATTCCACCCCAACCTTGATATCTAGAGCATCACCATCACCCTGACACATCAATTTGGAAGGCGCCTGAGAAACAGCCATCACTCCATAAGGCAACTGCAGCTCCTTCACCCGATCATCATCATCCTCCTCATCATCAACAGTAGCAGCATCCTTTTCCAGCTCCCTCTCCTTCCTCTTCTCCAGCTGCCTCTTGAGAAAACCTCTAATGAGGTCCAAATGCAAGTCACCTTTCTTCAGCCTCATCAACTTCAACGCCTTGTCCAACACCTCCGAAACTCCCGGCTTGCTCTTGGCCAATTTGGAAACCCTACTAGTTCCTCCAATTCTCCTCTTCTTCTTAGTCACCTTCCGCTCCAATTTCAGCGAGTCCGGAACTTTCTCCTTGTTCTGTCGATGCTTCCCCTGCTGATGATGAATGTCGCACAGCGTCTTCCCTTCCATTGCCTGCCGCTTGCACCGCCATTGACGGCCGTCTGTGCGCTTGCACCGGATGTGGTCTGGCGGGGGATCTTTGTTGTCCTTCATTGCTCAATTACAGTTGTGGACACTACACGAACTGGAATTGATCGGAATTGGTTCGAATTGGTGAATAGAAATTGAGGAATTGGTGATTTAGGGTTACAGGAATGGTGTAATTGTGAATTTATTGAGATGGATAAAGGGAGAAATAGGGAAAAGAACAAGGATAGAAGATTTGGTTATTGTCACTCAGTTTCACAAACACAGAGGTGTATGTATGTACTACTAGTCTACTAGTAATCATTAATAATGCCACTTGGATAAATTTCTCTATACACGTACTAGTAACCAACTGTGATGATGTCAAAATACACCGAGTACGTATCTGCTGTTATTGTGTCTCAATCTCTGATCATACCATACTTGTTAGTAATTTATAACTCCAGTTCTGAATCTTCTGATTTTTCTCAATGTGATGCTAGGTGCTGACATATGTTGTTATCCGATTCGATATACATACGTGTATGAGTAGCTAGTGATGTTGTTTACTTATAATCAAATTGAGCTCATTGTTGTATGACATCTATTTAGAGTTCGGCATATTTGGTTCGAGTATTGGGAGGGTGCCTTTTCAACCTGGGAAAGGGAAAAATTCTTGTTTTGAATCTAGATATTTTGTCTGATGAAGATAAAATTGCAGTAAGTATGTATGATCCTCCAAATAAACTAAAGGAAAAGGAGTTGTGTGAGCTGATTGCTGTTGTTGGAAACTTGGAATTAAGTTTTGCTTCATTTGGAAATTGGAGAGTTGTAATCAGTGGTAATTTCCTGGTTCTGCTAATGGCATTTGAGGGTGAAATATTGAGCTTATTAATGTTTGCTAGCTTAAATATGGTACTCTCAGACATGTATAGTCTCTATATGAGTTTTTCTTTTTTTTTTTTTTGGAATCCTGAGCTTTACATGTGTCATCTACCCCATTTTTGTACAGCAAAAGTAGTGAAGTTTATGGTTGCTCTGCGCAAGAAGTTCCAAATCTTTGGGATGAACAATAGATAGGGATCTTGTATTGCCTTTGTTTTGGGGCATGTTAGGCTTTAGCAGCAAAGTAATTCATGCATAATGCTGATTTTTCTTGCTTTGATTGTGAGTAGTACCTGTCAAATTATGTTAGGTTGGATTGTAAAAATCGGTTAATTACGTTAAATCAGGTAAAAATCCGTCAAATTATGTTATATTTAATTGTTAAAATTCGCCAAATTACGTTATATTTGATGATAAAAACCCGAATTATGTTAAGTTTAATTGTTAAAATACACCAACAGTAAAACTGTGATGTGAATGAATCAATTTCGATGATTTAATTACTTATAATGTGGACATATGATCTTAATTACTTGAGACATATGATCTTAATTACTTGATTTGGTTTAAATTTAAATTGCTAGAACTCTATAAGGTACTACTACTATATCCAACATAATTTCTTCTCCGAATTATATTCGAAGTAGTAGTGTATGTGCTTTGAAGAAGACAGACCAAAATCTTCTTATAAAGGGCAATGACGAATTTGTCATCAACGCATAGATCACTATACCTTAAAATTAACCCGATCAAATTCATCTTCAAAATCTGACATTATGATCAACAACACTTGCATCGTACACGCCAAATCCAATATGTTCTCTACGTCCCTGCAGCCAATTAATGTGATTTCAAAATTTCAGTGGCCACGTACTGTGTTTGCAAAGCCCTTCAAACGTACTCTTGTCACGTTTAGATGTATGAACAAACATAACAATACTAGTGGCGAGAAAAAACCAACGAAACTGGTTGGCCTGTCGTCATCTGATGCAATCGTCGATGATCAAGACAATTTTCTTGCCGACGCGACCAACGAGTTGCTTTGGCTAGCGGCCGACCGGGATGTTGACGAGGCTGGGCTCAACCTCAGCCTAGGCACTGATGCTGATTTGCTCTACGGGTTAGTTATATGTTGTTTAATTTGCTTTCTTTTTAGTTTTTTACTTAAATGCGTACTATACATGTAGTTGATTAAGAGTACTTGCTTGGATCTGGTGACTGTTTAATTTGGACAAAGTAGGATTAAGTATCAATAACACCCGATTGAAATGATTTCCTCTTTCATCTAATCTAGTTATTATGAGTTACTATTATGTCGAGAACGATGCACCCACTAGAATAAATACGTGGACTCCAAGTTGTATCTATAATCTTGACCGTAACATTGAAATGGAATCTGAGTTAGCCGTTTCGACCAGGTAGGAATCGGACACATTGGGCTCGTGCTTGGAGCCTTTGAGCTAAAGATTTTCATATGGACACGTTCTTGTATGTATTTCAGATTTTCAACCAACCTCAGTTAGCTTGTGTAGTACTTGGTCCGCCCTTGCTATATTACTAGTTGGCTTGGCTACCAAATTGTGTAGCTAGCTAATTATGCTATACCTTTCACCTTTTACACTTGGGACTAACATAACCTTATACCTCAGGCGCATGGTTGAAGGTAAAGAACAGGAACGCCAGAAAGCAGTGGAAGATGTTATGTATAAGCTTATAGTCCACAAGTTCTCCGTGATGAACGTTTCCTTAATTCCTCCGTTGTCGAAATGTGTTCATAACGATAGTCTTGAACTAATATTACCTTCGGAAGACATCAAACTCGGCTCCATTTGTCCCTCTGATGAGGTTCGTGAGGTGCTGAAGAACAAACTGGACAACATGCTTTCCAAAGTAAAATGTGATCATTTCACAGACACTAGCGCCCCTACCGATATAGCAGTGTTGCAGCTCTATATATGGTACGGTGCTTCAGTTACATACGGATACTTATTCAGGTCTTCCATTACGAGGTACCAGCTAGAATCGAGTCTACAACTGGGCGATGTCGACACTGACAGAGTAACGTTTGGGGATTACGTGACAGGATTTGCCAGATCAATGGAACGTATGTGTAACAATTTGAAATCAAAAGAGGCTGTCCGTGTTCAGAGCAAGCGTAGCCGTGATTTGTTTGGAGATGTGTGGAGTGGTGAATGTCCGATGGTTAACGTGTCTTATGAGAGTGTTGTAAGAATTGTGGTAGAAGGTCTTGCGTTTGGTTGTTTTTTGAAGGAAACGGAGTGGTGGGTGGATCATATGTATTACCTAGACCAAATTTAGCTCCAACTGTAAATTAATTGGCCTTCTTGATTGTTATTGAGATTCTTCATTATATGCTTGGCAATTGGCATGTTGTTGAGTATTTTAACACACTAGAAAGAAATAGCAAAAAAAGTTCCAAATGTGTGGTAGATTGAGTACGTTTGTTCGGATCATAAGTCGTGTAAATTGAATTCATATGGTGATCAAGTTGTAAGGGAGTTGAATGTACAACTGTAAAAATATGAAGTGATGCGATTGAATTCCTATAAATTCATTTATAATTGCCTCTATTCGAATTTTTGACAATTTTCATTTTTTAGATATTATTTAATAATTAAGTCCCTAATATTTTTAATTCTACAATAAAGGATTAATTTTTAACTGGGACGATTTACGTCGAGGTTCAAAAGTCAAATTTGATGAGAGAGGAAGTGCAATATTCATTTTATTTTTTCTTTTTCTAATTACTGCATTTTATTTTTTTCTTTAATTATTAAATTATATTTACCTTTTATTTAAGGTTGATGTTATTATCAAAGCAGTTTTTGTTGTTAACAAAACAATATTAAAAAATTCTAAACAAGTTTTAAGTGAGTTATTAAAAGACTCAAACACACATTAATTTGATTATGTACATGTTAGTTGATTAAAGTAGCATACAAATTTCTCTAAATTATTAATTCTATATTCTTTTAAGTAATTTATTTTTCTCGGTGAACACGTTATATTATTAATCTACTTTTAATTCATTTGTCCAACCTAATTTTTCATTTAGGTCCGTATCTATTGTGTTACTTTTTTTTTTTTTCAACGCCATGATAGTTCATATTATATTTATACGTTATATGCGGGCATACATTTTAAGGAATTATTATGCTAATTTTATATAAGATTGATCTAGCAAATCATAAGGAATTTCTTCATTTATGTTGGGGAGAAAAATAATTTTTTGTGGTATCACCTGAGGAAAATAAATTACTCTTAAAAATAAAGAATTAATGAAAAGTGAGCTTTTTATATTAATTTTATTAATTATTATGTATATAATTAGTTTAAGTGTGTTTAAGTATTTTAGTAGCTCACATAAGACTTGTTTTGAGCTTTTTAATATTACTCTGTTAACAATAAAAGTTGCTCTAGCAATAACGCCAGCCTTTAATTACTTCTTTTTCCTTATCAATTCTGAAAATTATAAACAACCCCATCTTCTCAAACGTAAGGGCTTTAAGTTTTCAAAAACCTCAAACAAATCCCTAAGATTTCAACCAATATCAAAACATCTCAAATAATTTTCATTTCTTCTTTTAATTGAAATGGAAGCTCCGTTGGAGATGATTGGAGACAAAAGCTCCAATTGGAGCTGCTCCGACGAACGAAGCAATAGCAGCTCCGATGGGAGCTGTGTTACAGCTTCCATCGGAGCTGTTACACAGTGCGATGGAGATTAAAAGAAGAAGAAGAAAATAGAAGAGAAGAAAAGAAGGAGGAGGAGGAATGAAAAGAGAAGAAAATGGAGATGGAGAAGATGGAGTTTTTCACTTCTTTCTTCATTTTGAAAGAAAATAATTTATTAATAATTTTAATATTTCCTAGTTAAAAGAAATGTTTTAATCTAGGAATAAAAAAGTCATTTAACAAAAAGTCAACCATTTGTCTGAAATTGGACCTCATTGTAAATTTTAAAACGATAGGGTTCTACGTTTACACACTATATCAAAAAAGATGGTTGGTGAATAAATTCTCCTTCGAATGAAATATGTAAACATCTCTAATACACGTCTCTCTCAATACTTTATCATAAAATACGTCAGTCCAAAAATTTTATAATAAAAAAATAATTTTACATGTCAATTCATTTAAAATAGTCCATCCGTTCTGAATTAAAAGTCCCACTTTTCAGTTTGGACTTTTCCGAATTGAAAGTCTCATTTCCTTAAATATAAAATTTCTCTTATACTTTATACATTATATATCATATTTATTCACTGTTTCTCCTACTTTATTAAATTATATTTATTATTTATTATTTTTTTCTACTTTATTGTTTTTTTATTAAAATTTATGATCTGTTTCGTGTGATTTTTAAATCGGAACGGAGGGAGTAAAACGGAGAAGTAAGTTGACTTGGGCAGCCTGCTACATAAGAAAAACGTATAAAATAAAAATCCGTCCATCGAAATAGATTTATTCAAATTAAGTTCAAGTTGTGAGAATCCGAAAGAGAAAGGAAACAGAAAAGAGTAGTCTTAGATTCCTAAAAAAGGCAGAACTCAACTCAACTGTATTCACGTTTCACGAGATCGAATCAAATTTAATGAAAGAAATCAATCAAGAATAACAACAAGCAAACTCCTCATCTAATCCTAAACCACTCCATCCCTAACAACATGAAAACGACTCCTGTTCCGACAGAGGCAAATCCCCTGATCCGGCCAACGACGACCGGAGTGAGGAAGAAATCGGCCGGTGTGCGATCATGGCTTGTTCTCGACGCAATGGGTCAGTCACAGCTCATAGAGGCCGAGAAACACGCCATTATGCGGCGTACGGGCCTACCAGCTCGTGATCTTCGGATAATGGACCCAATGTTGTCCTATCCCTCTGCTGTTTTGGGTCGTGATCGAGCTATTGTTGTCAATTTGGAGCATATTAAGGCTATTCTTACTGCCAATGAGGTTTTGCTCCTCAATTCCAAGGATCCTTCCGTTCTTCCCTTTGTTGACGAGCTTAACAGAAGGATTGCTACTCATCGTCAACAGGCGGCTGATGTTAACTCTACGGTATACTATATTATATACTCTGCTTTCATTTCTTATTAATGATTACTCAAGTCGAGGAGTAATTCATGGTCGAAATTGATTACGATATGGTAAAAAACCCGGGACTAGAGTAGTGATATACTAGTACTGTTTTACTATCATTTATGTTTGTACTAAGACTATTTGCTAGTAGACATAACAATAACACAACCGCTTTTCTTGTATTACTTGCTCATGGTTAATAATACTACTGTTACTTTTTATGGCCAAGTATATTCCAATCCATTGACTATGTATAAAAGCTTTGGTTTGCTGGAGTATGAAGGCTTCTTGGTACAGGTCTCAACCCATCCTTTCATTTAGTTGTTCTTTAGACTGCCTTGAGGGAAAATCATCATTTTTTTCATCCTTCTTGCTTGACTGATATCCAGCCCTTTCAGTTCCGGCTTTACCCGAACTCTTGGCTCGATTTCAGTCTAATTTACTTCTTTTTGGAGGTGGTGCGGAGTCTTTGGCTAGGTTTCCTTGTAATGTTTTCGTTTTATTCTGGTAGTCTATGGCTTTGCTGATAGGATTGGTTATTTGGTTTGTCGCAAAATTTGGACCATTTCTGTACTTTTGAACACCACTAGTGTTCCTTATTCAAGTTGAGGAATGAATGTTTTAAATTTTCAAAAAAAACATAAAATATACTAGGGTATACTTAATGAAATAGAAATAATAACTGACAGCTTAATGATAATGATGCTGTAACTGTGATTTATTTCAAGGATGACTTATCACTTATGTTATTGTGTTTGTGCTGTTAATGGTGTATTAATAACATATAGGAAGCTGGAGATGGAGACAATGTAGACAAGACAAAGCTGCACAATCCCGAAGGGCCAGAATCAAGACTAGTGGAAACTTCTAAAAATCCCATAAGCAAAGAGGATTCAGACAATGTGGACGGAAAAGAACGGCCTCCTGAGAATAGAGGAGGTCCAAAGCTGCTCCCCTTTGAGTTCGTGGCCCTAGAAGCGTGCCTTGAATTTGCATGCACTTGCTTGGAGAATGAAGTAACAGAACAATATCACTTATGCTCTGGCTTTGAAATTTCATGTGTTTTTTTCTGGCCCTATTAATTGCCTTTTTCTTTTCTCTGCTTTCCCCTCTTATTTCAAGCTAGGCCCGGACACTGGAGCAAGAAGCTCATCCCGCATTGGATAAGTTGACATCGAAAATTAGCACACTAAATTTGGAAAGTGTTAGACAAATCAAAAGTCGCTTGGTCGATATAACTGGGCGAGTGCAGAAGGTTTGATGAATTTTCCTATTATAGTAATATAAACTCGATGTATTTGTGTTGTCACTTTCTCAAGCATAACTTCTTGCTGGCTTTATCATTGTAAAGTTGGTGATACATGCTGGCTTCATACAGTTCTTTGCCAGCTTCTCCTTGACAAAGTGCTTATGTTCTTTGCAAACCAGGAACACTGTATGTCTGTATCTATATCTGTTTAAATGAAGATAGTATCTTTCTGTCCTCTTCAACTTTTGTTAGAAGAGATTAGATAAAATTTTGAGGTATGAGTCCTCTGCCTATAGAAACCATGATACAAATGCAGCCAGCATATTTGCATGTAGCTCGATTATGACCCAAATTTTCGATATGCTTTGTTACCATAATATGATTGAAAGGGATTGTTTGTCTTCAGGATGTATATTTATGATCAGATGTAATGTCAGTCTCCAGGATACTATTTTATGAAATGATTATCCATCTAGTAATTCCGAAACATTTTTAGGTGAGGGATGAGTTTATGCATTTGCTTGTTGATGACAATGATATGGTGGAGAGTATTTGACTGAGAAATCGAAGCTTGAGTATTCTTCTGTGTCTTCTATGAATGAGCAAGATGAAGAAATTTCCCTTGACATTTGTATATACGATGTTCTTATGTGCTGTTTACACTAGCTTCTGTGAATATTATATATATTTGTAAAGTCTGTGATGCCTATCAACTTCATTTAGTTCTTTGTAGCTTCTGCCAAAAGCGATTAAGTCAGAAATTCTTAGCACTCCAGATGCTCTGTATATCTACATCTTTGTCTTGTACTGCTTTTCCTTTTCTTTTGTATGAGGTGTAATAGAACTTTGAGATATGAGTCTAAGTGTTTATGGCCTTGTCACCCATCTCTAGAATTTAGAAACCATGTCGGGCATGCTACATAATAAGACTTGTAAATTTGATGTTACATTCTCCTTTGTCTCGATGATGATGAAGTCTATGTTGTTTTCATGATATGATGAAGTAGGATTGTTTCTTGTGATGAGTATTATCTGTACTTTCAATGCACCATATATGATAGATTGATTGAGACTTCTCCTCTGGAAGAATGTAATTATCAGTGATGGTGTCATTCTGCAGAATCTTGTACAAAATGAATTTCTTGTTTCCCTTCAGTCTTGTAACTTGGAAGTATTTTCAGGTGAGAGATGAGTTAGAGCATTTACTTGATGATGACAATGATATGGCAGAGATGTATTTGGCTGAAAAATCGAAGCTTGAGGATTCTTCGGTGTCGTCTTCTATCGATGAGCAAGATGACATGGATGAAAATGATGCGCTTGAGATGGATCATAGGCATGTTATTGCACTGTATTTTACTTGATAAATGCAGCATATGTGTGTGCGTGCTACACATAATTACTCGTTTGTTACTTAATAATAATACATTCATTATATACTTCAGGACTCACAGTGAAGATTCCAGTCCATGCAGTAGCATAATTAACGAGCTTAATGTGCAGGAGCTTGAAATGCTCCTGGAAGCATACTTCGTGCAGATTGATGGTACACTGAACAACTTATCCAATGTACGTTTATTTTCATCTAAAATATTACTTAGTCTGGCTCTTATTCCCTATGTATGCTAATTACTTTCAGTTGCTGTTGCTCCGTACGTTGATCTATAGAATATAGGTTGGCATTCATGTGAAACCATTCAACTACCTATTTTCCAATAGGCAACGAGGTCACTGTAAAGATTTTGTATTCCGCAATAATCTAGTATCGGCATTATTATACATCTTTCAGAATTTTTTACTTTCAAATAAGCAGCTCAAACATTACCCACCCCCATTCAAAATATTGTATTTCTGACTCTGCTTCGGCAGAAAATATTGGTTTGTTTTGCTTCATATGCATAATGATCTGGGATTGATATATTATGTCCTTGTAATGTGGCTATATGAAGTTGAGGGAGTACGTGGACGACACCGAAGACTACATTAACATAATGCTGGACGACAAGCAGAACCATCTGCTACAAATGGGTGTCAACTTGACAACTGCAACACTCATGGTGAATGCTTTCATCGTTGTGTCTGGAATTTTCGGCATGAACATCACTATCGAGCTATTTAATGATGAGGATCTTGCAGCTAAGGCGCTTGGCATGAACAGATTTCTCTGGACCTGTGCAGGAGGTACGATTGGAACTGTGTTCCTCTACGTGATGGCCATTGCCTGGTACAAACACAAGAGGTACTTGGAATGAATTCTTAACATTCCTCTGGCGGATTTTTGGTTCCCTCTGCAGTCTGCACCACCAGAAAGTGGACATTTCAAATCTAAATCAAAAGCTAAAGTATTAGGAAAATTAAAATTATTTTCAAATTTCGAATTTTAACAATCTGACCGGTAGAGCTACTTAGAAAACTGCTAAGTCACCCATTTTTATTATATTTTTTATAGATGATGTTATGGTTTTTAAATTATTAGCATTGAAAGTATTAGTTACAGTTTGATTGTATTATAATTATGCTTTAAAAGATGATGTGATGTTTTTAATCCTCCAGTGTTATGTGTTTCAATTATAATTTTAACATCTTTGGTTACATTATTACATATGTGATGTGTTTAAGGAACTAAATGATAATTTTTAAGACGATTTGGTATAGTTTTAATTCACAGTCTAATATCACTAAACCTCCATTGACAGGTCTAAAGTTTCAGAAATGTCATCGAAACATTATTGGAAAAGCTTTAAACAAACTACTTAAAACATATGTCATTACAACATTGAAACATTCAATCATTCAAATATTTTTAAACATATATTCCCATACAAAAGAATTACATCATTCGTTGTTTTTCTCAAATAACATTGTTGGTGAACTTCTGCTAGCAGACTTTTGTTGCATGTCCTTATTGCTTCAATGCATATTTTCAAGTTCAATGTCATCAACAACACTTGCTTAAAACTTTCACTAACTCGATTAAAATCATAATAAGTCTCATTAAAAATATTATATTGTTATTTTAAAAAAAGAACACACAAAACAAAGTAAATAACTAAATATAGTAAAATTGATGGTTAAAATCATATCAGCTCCTCTTACAAATACAACAATGCCTCTTAAAATTATATATCAAAGTGAAAATATGTAACACAATTTAAAAATAATAATAAAATTGATGCTTAAAATCATAAAAGTACTTTTTAAAACTATAAAAAAGCACTTTCTAATAATCAAAACATAAAATATTTCATTATAAGCTAAAAACACTAATATTGCTTCTTACTTCGACAACAAAAGGCCATAAAACATTAATATATACACTACAAATTGTAACATACATAAATATTCAACATAAGCTAAAAACAGTCAAATTAGAGTTGAAGTTGGTAGTATTAATCTTATAAGTATTTCAACTTGAAGTTGGAGTCATATGTCATTCTCTTAAATACATAATTTTTTATTATTGCTCACAGAAGTAGCAATCATGTGCATATTATGGATCTTGAAGAACACTATCAATTTGCAATACATTTGGTAAAAATATACCTCTAGCTCACATGAACAATGTTTGGTCCAGTCGACCATTGTTCATACATGTTTTATATGTTGATTTGTAGGAGTTTTCATCATGTATTACGAAAACTTAATAAAGTTGCAAAATGAGCTAATACAAAGATGGTATGGACATGAAGCAAATATATCTAAAGTACATTCTATTATCACACCAAAAATTAGTGATTGAAATAAAGTTTTAAAACTTTAATTGCAAGATCATGATCAATTTCTAAAAATTCAGTCTTCTTATTCCCTGAAGTGAATATAAACATTTTGGTAATTATACATCTATAGCTTTACCAGAAATAAGCATGAAATAGATCCCATCAACCTCAAGTTGAGAGAAATATATGAATGATCAAATAAATGTCAACCTGAAGTTGAAGAAACGTATGAAGTCCTTGAATATTATTTTTTCAACTTGATGTTGAGTAAAAACAATAGAAGAGCTTGCTACTACTAGTGTATAAAATCATAAGTGGCAACTTATTTATACATGCATCAAAACTTCATCATGATACTTTTACCACTTGAAGTGCAAAACTTACTAGAATATGTCAATTGTTCAAATAGTTTTTATATATAAATGAAGACTCAAGAAAATTCAGGCTCTAGAAGAGTAACTACGTTGAAGACTATTGTGTCGAAGAAGAACACATATTAGAATTACTCCTTGGAGTAGTTGATAACTATATGTCTTGCCAAATAAAAAGGAGACAATGATTCGTTCCTTTATATCACATCGTTTCTGGCTAGTATATCAAAATAAATTTCTATACTAACGGTATAAATTTCACTACTCGCCAACCAAAAGATCGGTGCATTCTAAAAGAATTAGTCACTGCCAAGATTGGTTTAAAATGATAATATTGAACAAAATCATGTTTGATGTGACAAATTAGGCCATCCGGTTACAACTTAACCGTTTTTTTGTGAAACATGAAGTTTTCATGTACAAAATATAGTTATGTGCTGAAAGCTTTCTCGTGTTATAATTCTATTAGATAAGTTCAAGACACAACATGAAGTGATAAAGCGTTAAAATTGAGATCTTGAAATGAGCAATATTACACTCGTCAAGTTGATAAAAGAGATACAATATAAGTGGCCAGAAGTCTACATGTATCTTTTAATTGTTCTACAATTAAAGATATTGAGTAAATTAATTGATCTCTAATTTGAGGGTAAAATTATTTTCAGCACAAGAAAATCCATCTGTACTAATATATTGACTCCTTATCATACTGTTCTCCGCAGAGAACTAATGCTTGAAAACATATAAAAGTTGTATGACTACATTAAATTCTAAGCTGGAAATTATATTATCATGAGCCCTAATTTTTCCAACTTAGGAGAGGAAGAGCATGAATAAGTTGGTAAAAATAAATTCGTAGAGCGAATTGATCCCATATATTTGAGAGTTCATACTTGAACTAAAATTTCAGCTTCATGTTACGTATCAAGATATGTTCGAACATAATGTTTTGTGATTTGAATGTTAACCCGCTATGACCCTATTTTAAGGCGTACAAAATTACATATCGATTATAAAATGACATGTATTGGACATTGTGATATCTTGCCTATTGTATAAATGATTTATCACCCTAGTGAAATACGGTTCCAATGTTAAGTACAATGCAAGAAAATGACAAGATAATGCAGTTGGTACGGTTCCAATGTTAAGTACAATACAAGAAAATGACAAGATAAGGCAGTTGGTAGTACTCCTAAAGAGTAATGTATGTCATAAAAGGCATAGATATCTAAACTATATTAGATTGTCTACATGAAATGAAATGGTACCTAGAAAAATATTCAGATCAATTACCAGTCTGAATTGAAAAATCTAAGAAAGAGATTTGAAATACCAGTATACATGGAACCGAGAAATGAATAAGCATATGCGAAAATCGATGGACATAAATTATTGGACATGTAAATGGGGATCTTACATGTAAGTCCATTTGATGATGTCATGATGATGATGATAAAAATGAGCTCATTGACCATTAGTCCTTTTGATTAACGAATTCGAAATACGTACGGTACCGTTGCATTATCGAGTCAAATTTCATGTGCATTTCATAATATGTTTATTCTTGCATAGTTTGCATTATTTATTTATTTTCTAACATTCTTAGTTATCATGTTGCATACTCATGTGATTATTATTATATTGTGAATTTTATCACTCATACACAACCCTCAGTTGTGCACATGAATAATGACTGACTTGATTTCAATTCATATTATTTGAGAAGTTCAATGAAGGGAAATAACATCTCCGACAGTTAGTCCCAGTCGGAGACTAAACATATCATGTTAGCAAATATGGATTGGATGAGTAAAATTCTCAATACTCGTGAAGAGCATTATTTGTTATGCCAATGATAGCTCAACATGTAGTTTGAGCATGTAAAAAATATTTTCAAAGATGATTTTGAGATTGACACGGTCCAGATGTACCTTAATTATTACTCAAGTAATAATTTATATCTTAAATGTTGAATTTATAAGAAGTTTACAATTTCTTACTATACCTCTGAAGAGGGTATGTATCTTGTCAAATGGAGATGAAAATTACAAAACAATAAGTACATTTGCACATTCAATGAGCAATTGTTGCACTCTTTTTCCCTTGCTAGGTTTTTATCCCATTGAATTTTTCCTAACAAGATTTTTAACAAGGCAACAATTTAAGCGCATATATGGTTATCTCCATGATTGTGACATATTTTATATATACATGATTTTATAACTTGATAGGTATCTTTATATTTGGAGGTTTAGAATTCATTTCCTTCTGACAAGATTTGTTTTTTGGGCAAAGTTTCAAAGTGAACACTACATTCTATTGCAGAAAAGTGCTCGAAACATTCTTCTCATGAAGATAAATGTATACATGGACAATTTTTGTGTTCTTATTCTAACCCTGCAGAGACACTTGAGGACATGCGTGATGAACAATATATGGAGGGACATTCATTGCATATTGAAGATAATTCACATATACAAAATGGTTGAAGTTCGCAGTGAAGAAGTATTCAACATATAGTGTTGATGTTGTCGCTGAATAAATTGTCCAGAAGACAATATAAATATGGTGGATATACTTGAATGATGCACTCATGAGGTGGAGCAAATACGCACTGCACTCTTTTCCTTGACTAAGGTTTTTCCCATTGAGTTTGTCTTAGTAAGATTTTTAACGAGGCAGTATTATCATAGCGTATTTTCAGTTAATAAGAATGGTGTACTCTTTTTCCTTCACTAGATTTTTTCCCACTCGGGTTTTGCTAGTAAGGTTTTAACGAGGCACGCTATCAAGTCAATGGACATTTAAGGGGGAGTGTTATGAAATAATATGACAATGAATGTCCATTACCTACTCCACTACCCACTACTATCCCTTATTCATTAGTGTCAAAGTCCACCAATTGTATTCCTTTCTAACTCTTGTAAATTACACACCATTTATATACCCCACTAATTATAGAGATTAAATCTCCTCAGATTGTAGCCTATAAATAATGGTCCATGTTGTATGTTACATATACTTGTATTAGGAATAAATGAGATACACTTCTACTCTCCATTCTTATTATTATTTTTCTTTCTTTCATATCACATTAAAAATATAATTTATAGTTTCGTATTGAACCAACATATATACATTAGTTATGATTTGAAAAAAGGTATTATTTTATTAAAAATTTTATTGGTCACAAATTGAAACTGAACAAATTATTAATTTTATTTAAATTATTAATTTATTGAGTATTAATTTATAGAGATTTATTGTAATAAAATAAATTTCGTAATGAGAGGGAGGGATCGGTATATTGTCACATGATTAGAGTCTCGGAACATTACCCCGATTTCCTTTAGCTGTCTTTCTTTTAGGATAGAAGATATATATACATCTCTGACTCTCATCTTAGCCATAGAAATGAAATTCGAACCACACAGACACATAGAGAGATATCTTGTAGATAAAGCTCGCTCTACATATTATAGTAACTAGCTCTATCTAAATTAAACTTTGTGCTTCAAGAATATATAATTGAGAGAGCATGAACAACGCTATTAAATCTCCTATAGGAAATAATAGCTACAGATTGTTTCCTCTCCTCGTCAAGTCCCAAATGATTAATTACACTATGCCAAGGAAAGCACGGCCAGCTTCCGCTAGAAATCTAGGAATAACCATCAAGGCAAGCAGCGAAGAGAAAACCGAAAGGCGGAGTTTCTTATCTCTAGAAGAGGCTGGTCTTGTTGAAATCTCTGGTCTCAGCACTCACGAACGATTCTTATGCCGACTCACGGTAACAAATTTCCTGATTGTATATGTACGTATACGACTATCACTAAAAAACCTTACTCATCTAATGTTATTTTGTTATCGTTGTTATGTGTGTATTTAGGTGTCGTCTTTGAATTTATTGAGAGTGATATCGGAGCAAGAGGGGTGTTCAATCGAGGAACTGAATGCAGGAAGAGTATGTGATTGGTTCGTGAAGGACAAGCTCAAGAGAGAACAGAATCTCGATTCTGCGGTTCTTCAATGGGATGACTCTCAATCCATGCTATAAAACACAAAATCATATTTATCAATTATTAACCCCAAATAAGTGCATTTCTTATTGTGCCTATCTTAGTTAAATTATCCCAATCAAATCGCACCAGTACAACTTTTAGTACGCAATTCCAATATGATGCAACCTTTGTTACGATGCCACCTTTGTTATGACATAGTAATTCGGATCATTTTAGGTGTTTTTTGCTATGATTATGTCACACTTTTTTAGGAATTTGACATGGAAAAATTGTTTGGAGGAAAGAAAGGAAGTTATTGGATTGTCATTCCATTTTTCAACGCCCATAAAGAGAACATTAAGGCCGCCCTTTGATTGTTCAATCGGATTGGGCTGACTGATTTTGCCCAATCCATGATGCCAGCTAAATGGGTTTGGCATGGTGATTGGTGAATAATTATATGTTATAAAGTTTCACGAGAACCGTTAAGAAGAAAAAAAAGTAATTTCACGATAAAAGATGTTTGTTAAAAGATTTATCTATTACTGTTATAAAAAAATTATAAACGGGTTAGTTAGTGGACCAAATTAATACTTTTTCTCTTTTACCCTTTAATTCAATTCTTTTAGATAAATTGATTGGAAGTTTATTACGACTGCAACAACATATTACTTTCCTCTTTCATTTATTTTACTTCTAACTCATTTTTTTTCATAATCACATCTCCCCTCTATGATATAATCTCCATTTTGTTTTTAATATTCAATTATATAATTGAAATATGTAGTTTAGTTATATAATGCGCTAATATATAATTTAACAATTGCCTGATTCTCTAGTGTTACAAATAAAATCACATACATTATTAATTAATATATGTATATTGTTAACGGAAATATCTTGTTGTAATAAAAGAAATAGTAAATAAATAAAAGTTCACTATTTTTTTGAAAATTGTAAGAAACTGTAAAGTTTATGTACTACAGTACTCTCACCCGTACTTTACATTCGATCAACCGTCTTTAACTTTGATCATAAATAAATTTTAGATAATAATAGTGAATAATTTAATAAAACATATAATGAAATTTGTTAGTTGAATTAAATAAAATTAGAGGGTTGATTGGAAAGATAAGAAATTTAAGGGGCTGAGTTGAAAAAAGAAGAAAATTCGGAGGAGCTTTTCTGCAAGACTGCAACAACCAAAATTAAATTTGATGTAATCTAGCATAGCAGAAGTAGACTCCTAATTCCAATATAATTAGTTAAACACTTTGTACTATAAATATTCAATAAATCAATGAAGATAATTACATAAAACATTCTTTCATGGTATCATAATAGGTTTCTCCGCAACTTGTGGTGGACTGATGATATAGTGAAGAACTTGGTGTGAAAGAGCATGAACCTGAAAGAGCTCAACCCAGGTCCTCCATCTCTAGAGTGACAGAAACATGATTACGGGTGTTGGAGGCAACGAGAGAAGGATGGAAGTTCGTTTTGGAGGTCGAAGCAGTGTCGGTCATGATTAAAAATTGATGAGGACATGCATCGGATTGAAGCTGTTTTATAGCGAGCGCTATACGAACCAAGTGATCAAATCGATCGGCATGCAAGAAGTCTGGATGATCGATGAAGGTGTGGTTCGAGAAGGCTATGTTGAACAGGGATGATCGATAGAATCTGTTCGATCAGGGAGCAGAGATTGAAGCTTGTAGAGAAGTTGGTTGTTCGACATAAAGGGTCGACACGGGCTGGTTTATAGATAAGAGAACAGAGAAACAATTATTTTTATCGAAAAAAAAAGAGCAGATGGTCGGAAACAATATATATCACATAGAGAAAAGGCTAAGGCTCGAGTGTTGATGCAGCGGAAAATTAATCGTAACCTATAATGATACCATAAACGAATGTTTTATGTATAATTTTCTTCATTGACTCATTGAATATTAATAGTACAAAATGTTTAACTAATTATACGAGAGTTAGGAGTCTAATTCTACTATGCTAGATTACATCAAATTAATATCCTAATCTATTTACATAATTTATCGATTACCATCTCAATTTCCATGTGGAATTAATTTTAGTATTTGGTTAGCATATTTAGAATTACACATATAATTATTGCAACCATAATGTAATAATTTGGTTTATTGGGTGTACCACAACCATTGAATATTTACCCCAACTATTGAAGTTGGTCAAGTAGAAATTAAAGGGTGTTACTCTAATACATAGTAAATAAGTATTGTTATATAGGGACACGGCATGCAAATTATATACATCACATTTCATTGACATTGATATGATGCATACATTGTAAAAGGAATGAACCGATGAATATGAGATGAGCATGTGAGTAGTGGCCATGAATGCATACGTTGTACACTTGAGAATCGAATCGGGTTGTTACATATATTGATATTATTTGCAAACTATAAGACAAGCAATTTGCCAATAATTCAAAGTTTAGAGGCTATCAAGTTGTTCTGACATAAAGTTTTAACAAACCTTTACTACACAATGAAGAATAATTTAATTATATATGAGTATAAAAATCACTTACCATGAATTTTAATGGTATAATATGCGGAAAATCACTTATATTTTTGGGTAGCCTTTTATCGTTCAAATATACTGTAATTATAGAAGACATATATTTAGGACAAACCTTAAAAGGGGTGCTAAGGAAGTTGTATTTATTCGTTGCATAAGATAAGATGAAGTGTCCAAAGGTTGTGGGAGGCCCTTTCAATTTCTCTTTCGGAGAAAAAGTAAATAAATATTAATCAAAATTTGCAAAATTATCTACCAAAATTTTGCTTAGGAAATTCTGCTGTATAATTCATTTACTCGCTTTTCAGTTCATACTAGTACTAATCCGTGGCGATGCTACGGTATAATTTTCTTTACTAACAAATAGAAAGACAAAGATAAAAGTAATCAAATAATAAGGTAGTTATCATGTGAACAACATTGATCGAGGTGTCAATCTGTAGTCTTTCTCCATCAAATATTATATCATTGAGTGTTTGTTCATGTTTACTATGTAAAATGTAAAAATATGGTCCTACTATATCAGGCTGTTAATTAGTAACTTGTATATGCTTTTTTTTAAAACAATTATATCTATAACAAACCAGACCAAAATTAAATGCAAAAATATACTATACAATTAACAAGTTTGTTCCCAACTACTCCACTCGGTGGCCCTACCAAACACAAAAATAAATAGAAACTTTCATGAGAGTCCGAAAAGTCCTGAGAGTCCTACACAAAAAATTTAACGCACAATTAGTATACAATAATACAAAATTTACAAATAGACAAAATTCTACAATTTACACGTAAAGTCGTAGAATTAGTATACAATATTGCAGGACTCCCAGGACTCGCGTAAAAACTTGAACTTTCACAAATTTTTGTAAAAAATATGTTGGTCCAGATAATTGCAAAGGAAAAGACTAGAGGGGAGTGGGAGTGATAGTCTTTTCAAACTTTCGTCGATAAATAGTCTTTCTCAGAAACCTTGGGGGGATTCTGATACTTAGATGCAGAGAGCGGAAGACTTTAAGCGATAGATAAACGTAAATGTGCTTTGCAGTAATAATGTGTGTATGCGTGTGATGCTGGAATGTAAATACCATAAGTAAATAACACATCAAATTATAGTGGTATCTGGAGGTGGCGTAATCCTCCAACTAGTCTACTTCGGCCTTTCTGAGACTTGGAATGCACTAGAATAGAAAATTGAGTTCTCCTTACAATGTATCATATTCTAAGATCCCTACAAACAAATGGTTCCCAACCAAATGTTCCCACTGAATTGTTCCCTGGCTTCTAAAATAAAGTACTTCATGTACTCAAGATAACCTTGGAGCTTTTCCTTGATTTTCCAAACCAAGTACTTCATGTACTCCACACCT
>JAYMSP010001341.1:0-33182 GCA_036897095.1 Plantago elongata
CTTAGAGGACGCATATGGTGGATCTGGGACTTTACATAGTCAGCCAAACTGTGCTTCCTGGTTGTCAGAAGAATGCGGCTTCCTTGATCAATTGCTTCCATAAAGGCTAATTTCACTTTATCCCAATCAATTATATCTTGAATACCATCGAGCACAATCAGACATCTCCGATTGATCAACTTTTTGTGCAAAGAAGTCAGTAAATCCTTATATAGCTGCACAGGTTTTTTTTGCACATCCTCTTCATTTGGTAGTTGCTGCTCAGACTTTGTTTGCACAGGTATACAATCTATAAGGCTTTGCAGGATCTCCTTCCATTTAGTATCTTTTGATTCACCTTCCCGGATCTGTTTTGAATTAGAGTCTCTTGGCACAGTTGCCCAAAGACAATAATCAAAGTGGGATACTGTAGCAGATGCATACCTATGATAAATAAGCTGGGCAAGAGTTGTCTTACCCGTCCCGAGCTTGCCAACAATGGGGATGATTTCTACTTTGGAAGAACTTCTAGCAGTAATTCGATGATTCAGGTCAGACAAGTCTTGTTCCAGCCCGACTATTAACTTTCCCTGGTGATTACACATGGAAGAAACAGCAGGTCGTTTGTTGTCCGCATCATCATCATCACCCGGTATCTGTCCCACATCATCCTTTGATTCTGGGGTATTCTGAACCGCCGCAGCCTTGAAATCATTGATCTGACACTCTACATCAAAAAATGGTTCACCCAAGTCATCAGGAGGAATAATGGTGAAGCTGACCTGATGATCAGTTGATGAGCGAATTAGCTCTGTGATGTAGGACTCAAGAGTATTCTCTGCTTCTTCTGCTCTGGAAATGATTTCTTCCTCCAGAGTCTCAAGTTGATCTTGGCTTATTGATGGTGGTGGTTTAGCAAGAAAGTCTCTCACAAAACAGGCCTTCTCCATGAGTGTTTGTATCTCTTTTTCTTCATCATCAAGAACCCAATTTTTATGGTGCTTTTGAGGGTTCAAGATCTGATCAAGAATTTCAATGAGGGAATTCAAAGCGTAAGACATGGTTGGTTAATGATCGATCACTGATTTTTTGGTTTTTCTGTTATCTCAACAAAAATGAACATAGTGTTTGTTTCTAAGCTGCTAACACAATACACACCACACTGTTCCTATCCTTCTTTTTGGGTGATTTACAAATTACAGAAACACCCATTGTCCCACTGAGACTGGCAGATATATAATGCACATTTCTACCAGCCCCAGTAAATTTGCTTGCCGTGGTTCAAGATCATCAACTCCATTATTTCTTCGCTGAATACATCCAACTAACCAACTGTACTTTTTTCATAAACACATGAAGTGTGAGGCATACGGACTAAACTGAGCCAACCATATGGTCTATTAGGCGATAAATTTCATGGGTGCAACTGAAAATGCAGTAATTGCATTATCTAACAAGTAACAATTTCTCGATACCCTGAATTAGCTGAAAATTCATGTTCTCTTGCTCTTACTTTCTCTACCTACTCCAGTCCCATACGTCGGCTATCTCGCATTCCAAACTTAAAGTTACAGCTGGGAAGTTATTGCCTAACAGACACAATAAATTGAGTACACATGAATTAATGGAACACGATGCAACTGAAAATGCAGCAATTACACTATCTAACTAGTAACAATTTCTTGAATTTACAATCGAGTGAAGTGGTTACCTGATATTCCTGAAGGCCTGTGACAGTACGAGCGCTCCATGACAACGAAGCGCAGCTGGTAAAACGATTCTCCCTAACCAATAAGTCGGGTTCGAGTCACTTTACCTGTTAAAAGAAAAAAAAAAGTACGAGCGCTCCATTGCAACTAGTCAGTAGACACATTTATGAGATTGTGGACATTTCTGTGACAACAATTCAATTCGGCATATTACTGATCAGTAGCAGCAACAACTAGCAAAATGCACAAATTACAGAAAAAAATTTACAATCGATCTCTATTGAAAAAACAAACCTGCACGTATCTTTCTAACCAATCTTACCGATCCAAGTTGAAGCCATAATCTAGGGAAAAGCAGAGGTAGATAGAGGAGGTAACATGGTTTTAAGATAAATGTGAAGCGGATGAAAATAAACCCTTAGTTCAATGGATTAACAAGAAAGGCAAATTTTAATGATGATAAATAAAATAATTTGATTTAGCAATAAGCGTCTGTAGTCCAACGGTTAGGATAATTGCCTTCCAAGCAATAGACCCGGGTTCGACTCCCGGCAGACGCATTCATTTCTTTTTAGCCCTTGACCACCTCATTTAAGTTGCAGTTTTAACTTTTCTTCATAACATGCTTCTCGTCTTAGCTTTTTCCCTTCTCCTTTTTCTTTTTCCATATTAATATTTAAATCGATTAATTTAAAATTTAAACTTATTTAGATAATATATAGTTACTATGTGATATTAACCTCGTGAAGTACCTAATATATAGTTATTATTGCACTTTACATTATTTCTACAAAGCATTTGCCTCTCAAGATAAGCATGAACCAATGCATTCATAACTCCTTTTTTTCTTCTTCTTTTTGAAATGGCAAAGGTGACTCGAACATTGATTCAACTTGAGCTCAATTTACTAACTGTGTTTTGAACTTTCATATCGACTCATGTTGTTGATGATAATAGTGCAAGTCGTGTTTAAGAAACAAGAAGCTCGTTTCAACACAAATCACAAGACAACTTATCATTTTTTTCAAATCCTACCCTACCTGATAATATCATACGTTTCAATTAAAAGACGAGGGTAGATATAGGTAAATTAACATAAAAGTTAGTATACTATTTTAAAAATTGGAATTACTTTATAAATCATAGTCGTATGATGATCTATGATCATAAAGCAAATGACCGTTTTAAATGTAAAGCACAATGTTGATCTTCAAATATTATTTGGGAATCATTGCCACATTTAGGAGAATGATCAAGAGAGAAGTTAATGAGGTAAAAAAAAAAGCAAAACTCAGCACTACACCTTTTGAAGGTTAAATATATCTCCAAAGTAAGCATTATTGTTTCTTTGATTGGCATACTTTTTCTTTTTTTAACGCAACTCCCCTTTTTTCTGGATGAAGCTATAGTTAGCCAGAGACAAGCTTCCATTCCAGCCTTTTGCTTCATCCCATCTTGTTGTGATGAGTTATGACCATTTAACTTTGAATATTTTGCCGGTTTAATTCGCAAAACTTATCGCATTTTCTATTAAAGCTATTGTAAATCTTTAAAACCTTTGGTAATGAAATTTTATATTATACTATAAATAACCATATTCATCGCTAGCTAACTAGGTCAGTTTGAGTTCGAATTCTTAGATTAGATGGAATTTGGCCGTCTGATACTTGTAATGCATAAGATTGGGGAAGTGAGGGAATATGACAAAAGTTAAGGGGTACTTGGCATGCAGACAAAGTTTCCACAGAATTATTCTTTTCAGTCTTTTTATTTTTTTCTTTATGGAAAAAGAAAAAGATGGAAATATTGGCACTTTCAAGTATAGTCACCATCTAATCTAGCACAAAGCATTTGTTGCTTTCTTTGACAGTGAGATTATACATGAAAGTAAGAGAAGTCGTTCGATCTAGTATTTCTTGGATCTGAAACTCGGCCATATTATACATAGTTGGGATGAAATGATGAAGAAATTTATAAGTACCTTGGATCCCTCAAAAAAATGAAATCATCTGGATTTCATTGATCGATCATAAAGAGAGAATTTAAAGTGAAAGGGAATATATAAAAGGGTCTTGTTCTGCGCAAAATATACCAATAGCTAGCTACGTTTTCATATATGTTCTTGGTCAAAAAAGAAGTTTGTAACACAAAAGCTAACGAGAATGTTTTAGCCTTTTTCTTTTTGATATGTTTACCTCATCATTTTGTTTCCAATGATTGTTTGCTCATTCATGTTATATATGGATTATAATTTCAACCCAAAACCTCACATTTTCTTTTCAAATCATCTTAATTAGTATTCTTCAGTATCTATATTTGTAATTATCTTTATCCAACTTGCTACTAAATTCATCGATTCAGAAGGATGATATTACAATATATAATTAGTGAGGTAAATTTGACCTGAGTACATTGTCGCATGCATATTTAAGTTACACTATATTATTGTCGCAAGGGGTTTTTTTTAATAGTTAACAATGAAAAGTACAATTAGGGACCGATTGGTATAGAATTTGAGTGACCTTTTTTAATTAAAATTAAATTATTTTATGTACAAAATATTCGATTTGAGTGAGAAGATGGCCACTGCCGCGAGGTTTTAGTATTATGTTAAATCATATTAAAAACAGCACTAGAATATTATTTCAATCGTGAAATGCCATATATATAACACGTTAGAATCGGCAAGGAAGGTATAAACTATAAAGTGGTCAAAAGTAGGCGTCTTTTTTCTGTCTTAAAAGACTTACCCACTACCTTTCACTTGATTTCATTAACGTACTTAATAATTAGAGTATACTGTATACATACAATACAATAACTATGGAGTATATATGTGCCACTGCACAGCCACAGCACATATCATTAGCTAATAATAGGAGCATGCATATAGATTAAAATACCATGCATGAGTTAACTGTATATTATTGTTCTTCAAATATTTGATTATCACATTGGAAACTCACATTCGCTAATCCGCTAATTGTAAGTAGTGTACTTATCAAGATAAAATGTTCTCATGCATGCATTATTGTTAGTGACGCTTTCTCGTACAAAGATAGGATTAACTATAGATTATGTAGCCTTAGTTATAGTAACATATCTTATCCTAATTTCCCTTATAATGGGAGCACAGCTCGAGGAGGCACAATCAAATCAAAATGAGTGATTGTGCTAATTCTAAATTCGAAACCTTTGTTTAGAAAAAGCAGCTATACCTAGGTTACCTGAATTCTATGTTGATTGCTGCATAATGGCATTGTCATAAAGGAAAATGAAAGACAAACAACAAAGTATAGCTAGGCCTCATATATGTTAGTGCCAAACTTCTTTTTATGTTTTTGATGGTTTCAATTAAGTTGCAGAGAAAAACACAAACCTCTTCAACACTGATCCGAGAGATACCGTTTCGGATACCAACTAGATGTCGTAAAGCTAATTACTCGAATCTATTAAAAAGTTTTAAATGAAACGAATGGATGAGGTACTAAAATTCGAGAGTATAATGAGTGAGTGGCTGTTTGGATGGACATTTGAGTGGACATTTGGATGGATTTTGGTGAAAATTGTGTTTGGATGGACATTTGAGTGGGATATTTTAAGTGTATTTTAGGTCAAATCACTGTTCATCGAATCAAATAGGGATATTTAAATCCCCATCCAAACACCCCCGAGTCATATTGATTAGAAATTGGACCAAAATGTGCATCACATATAGCTCAATACTTGATTAATTAGGTCATAACTTTGGTATTTTCTTGTATATGTATCAGGGGTGTTTGGATGGGGATTTGAATATTTCCCATTTGGCTTAATAAACAGTGATTTGGCCTAAAATACACTTAAAATACCCCACTTAAATGTCCATTCAAACACAATTTTCACCAAAATCCATCCAAATGCCCACTCAAATGTCCATTCAAATACAATTTTTACCAAAATCCATCCAAATGCCCACTCAAATGTCCATTCAAACAGCCACTGAATCATTCTGCAACTTCAACAAGCATAGCACTGTTAAGATCTTACAGTATGTCGTCACTAGCGAAATTAAGCTTCCCAGTGAGAAAATCTTATTGGGAAGTGAATCTAGGATTGGTAACACAGCAAAAGGCAAATCATAAAAACATTCAAACAACTTCAAATTTCTATATCATAGAATTTTGCTACAGAAAGTGGAATTTAAATTTTGTCCCTATTATGTAATGAATTCCCTCTTTCGATACTTGTTTCGTCATAGAACTTGTTCGCGTCACTAATTTTCGTCAGTTTTCTTGCAGTCATACTCGTAATTTTCGTCAATGTTTGACAGTTTTCAGACTATATACCAGTTACGTGAGAGATCTTGAAGAATCAAACAGAAAGAACATTGAATTAAATATCTCAACAACAACAATGTAAAGTTTTTCCATAAATAAGACAAGATTATAGTATACTACATTTCATTCCATCAGTTCAACACTGGCTCACATGTTAAGTTCTTTACCCTTATCACAATATCAAACACTAACTGCTCTAATCATCTTACAAAAGAAAATGAAAACAAATTAATCTAAAACATCAAACAAGAGGAAAAACAAAACCAAGAAGAGTTAAACTAAGGATTGTGTTCCAATTTCACCAACACATTTACAAGACTTGAATCTTGAACACTACTTGCTTGTCAACTAAATCCAGTATACCAATTTCATTCTCAGCTTCATTTTGATCTGTTGCAACATTCAAATCCAGTGTGACATTCTCTTCCAGCTCATGAAATTCCTTTGCACTGGGAGGAGAACAACCTCTTGACATGGAACTGAAGTGTACGCAGCTAAAAATGACAATCGCGTCCTTCAAACTAACAACCTCTTCATCAGGGAGCGTGAAACTTCCGTCTTTCATCACTCTCTCAAAGCCCTTAAGTGTATGACAATCAAAATGATCAACATCTTCAATGAACACCACACGAGAAGGATTATCTCGTATAGTGTCTAAAAATCTTTGATAAGGACTTGCGCCGTGCTCATCTCTTGCCCTCTTGTTATTGCTCACTTCTTCATTCAATTCAGCTTTAGTTGTCGAAAAGCTGCTAAGACCGATCGTGACAAAATCATCGTATGAACCAAACAGGATTTTGGCTAGCTCCCTTGCAATAGTCTCTTTTCCATCAGAATCAACACCCAAGAAGGACATCCAGCTTTCTTTTCGATTTTTACTGCTTCTTGTCACTCCTGATCTGCATTTGAGGACTGTAGTAGCAATCTCAGGGATTATATCTTTCTGCCATGGAACTTTCTTTTCCATTGCATTGCATAGAATCTCCAAGTTATCAGGATTAAGCTCCTTGAAATCTTGTAGTAGCTTCATGTCATCACTTGCTTCACTTGAGGAAGCTGAATTAGGACTTGAATTGGGATTTGACAAGAGGTCGGGTATGGTTGGTTTGGAAACTTCATTTTCGTTTTCGCATAGAAATATTTGATGATGTTCCTTTGGTTTGAAAATCAAGGGCCAATTGAGAAGGCTTTCATGAAGCTTGGACTTGCTGTGATCATTTGATGATACTGAGGTGGATGAAGAAGGAGAAGGTGTAGAGATATTAAGGATTTTTTCAAGAAAGTGCGGTTTTCGGTGAACAGAACTACAGATTGAGTTCCATTTCTTGCAAAGATACTTGAGCTTCTCACATTCCTGTAAACAAGAGAAAAATGCATCAGATACTACTCCACACTGTCAAAAATGTGAAATAAGCAATCCGTTCTCTTAAAAAGACGGTAATTAACCTGATCGGCATTTATCTGATTCGTAACATTTTGATCCTTGCACTGCTGTAGCCACAATGGCAAGCTTGAGTTGGAAGTACTAGGCATGAAGTCCTGTTTCACACTCGTTACGCCTTGAGCTTCTCTGTTGAAATTCACTAAACAATCCGAGCAGCAATTTAGCTGGTTCTTGATTTCTGCCTTTTGAGAGCATCTACTGAACTCATCTAATGTCTCCATCTTCATGTGATCTTGAAATTTACTGCATATACAATAAGTCCAGAAGAGAACATTAGCCTAACAATGTATTTCCTTCATTCTTTATATCAAAAGAATAAAAGTTCAAAAAATAAAACATATTATCAAGAAATTTACCAGTGATCAAGGCTGAGGCTAAGAGACAAACTTCCACCAGGAACATTGAGAGGACTTAAGCTCCACAGAGTCTCCAAAGAAGGCCGACCGGCTTTACATTTGGCATAAGTCTTATACGTTGCAGTTCCCATGATCCATAGCCTTCTGTTATTTCCTGCTCCACAGACCAGCCTACTTAACTCCATTATCATGTACTCAACAGGCGAATAATAGCCGCCATTGTTGTTCTGCTCTCCATACTTCGACCAAAACTCGGAAACCCAATGAAGATCTCCCAAATACAGAACAGCTCCTGTACTAACATGGGATTTCACAAGTGACCTGAGCTCTACAAGCTTCAGTTCAAACTCTTCTCTAGAAATGTTCCTAAGTGTGTAAAGTGGAACACTTATAAACTGCACAAATCTCATCTCAGCAGGAACGTCTTTCTTATCGAACTTATCAATAACCCCTTTAACAATGTTCTCAGCAGTTGCCTGAGACTCAACTATGATAACAGTGTTCTTGGTTCTTTTGTTCATCATGGCCTCTAAAACACTCATCACATCATCATTCTGTACTTGCTTATGGCTAAATGGGAGTTGGGGGACACTTTTTTCGACAGCTATTGGCTTGGGGTTCATGTCTTTAACCTGACTAGGCTTACAAGTTTCTAAAGACACAGTTTGCTCTACATTGGACTTAACTTGGGTGCTCGAAAAACCGGCTTCTCTCATAACTCTACTAACACTAGGATCATCAAGTATGGAAATGACTAGCTGCTCGATTTCGACTTTAAGGGCTAATATGGACTGTTGCTGCTGGTTTTCTATCGAGCCTCGCCTTTGGTGAGCTTGTGCTCTCTTAAAGGCAGCTACTAGGGCATTTGACAGCGATGGGAGGTGCGAATGATGGCCTAGTAGGGGACTCGGAGCCGATGTGGGAAGCCGGTTAAGCGCAACATTGAAGCAGAGTTCAAGTGCTTTGCATTGGAGTGGATGTGAATGTGATTGGAGGCAAGCTCTCTTGAGCAAGCCTGTGGTCGATGCAAGCATTGCACTTGCTACGTGGAGCGGTGTTACTTGCGCATGGCCTCGTCTTCGAGCAAGGTTTACTGCTTGCTTGACAATGGAGGCTGATTCAGGGGTGAGTGAGTGTTGGAGAGTGTATCCTCCCGTTCTCATTTTTTGTGTTTGTATGGTTCTTGCTATAATAAAAGCAGTGTGCTATATATTTTTTTGAGTGTCTCAAGTGTTAAGTGCTATATGATGCAATTTGTCTGTCTCATTTGGATTGTGTGATTTTGGAATGGAATTGTGAGGTTTAATAGGAGATGATCAGGTTTGTGCCTTTCTTGTAGATGTTGGTTTAGTAAGGGAAAGGTTTCAAAAAACACCATAAAATCTAAAAGTGGATGGCATGTGAAGCAAAGCTATATTGTCTCTCTAGCTTTTTTTCGCTTGTAAAGGATAAAAGTTGATAGATATGCAGCATTTGAACTTGGACTGCTTTCTTTCTTTCTTTTCTTTCCTTTCCTTTCTTTCATGGAAAGTAGCAACAATTATTTCATACTTAATTGTAGTAACATTTGCTTATCTAAGTGCAACCACATACTACATCCAAATCTTTCAAACTACCTATCTCTCTCAGATTCATTCGACGCACATCTTACGTTTTAACTATCTTTCTCTCCCCGACTGTAACATGCATCGAACCTTACGTATCAACTGTGCAGGACGATAACTATTGAAAGGAAACGTCCTCAACGTGTCCAAAAAATGCATATAAGCAATGTCATATTACTTTGTTACATATTCGTGTACGCGATAACTAAAGAAAAGAAACATGTGGGGTCGGGATTAAGTTTCAAAAATTGGTAAAGGGAGTAAGAATAGAACATTTAAGTAACTTTTAGATGATCAAATAATTGTGAGTACTGCAAATATTAGTAGCAGTAGTATCATCATCTGAGCAAGGAAAGCAAAGAGGAGGAGATAAAGAGAAGTTAGAGAGAAGACTGACTGTCTGTCTGGTTGAAGGAGTTGGGAACTGTGTCTCTTTTTGAGGCCATCTGCTTATGATTACTCTATCTTTCATCTTTCTTAAAAGAGAGCAAGGAATAAAGTATTTCTAGCTTCACTTAGATTGATTGATTGATTGAGTGATGGAATAAAGTATTAAAACATGATCACTTTTCTTTTTCTTTTTTCCATGAAATCTATGTGGTTTCTTTGCTTAAATGTTTTGATTTCAAAACTAATTTCCATTCCATGATTTTTAGGGGGGAAGAGAAAAGGAAGAAGCTTGAACTTTAGTTGGAAAAAGAAGTAGAGATTAAAAGGATAACCTGTAGTGTAGTGCGTACCTTAAAGTTGTAACATTTCCGTTCTTTATACATTTATTTATGACTGTAGATCGAGTAGTCGGAGTTTTTTTCAGATCAACCAAGATTATAACTCTATAATTTAACTACATGAAATTTATACTCTATCAGGATTCAGGTGCTTCTCAGTAATTTCCTTCAGAATGTGTTTAACACTTGCAACAAGCAGCTGCCGTTGATCCATATGCCACATGATCTGGTCTCATCTCTATATGAAGATTGCATTTTAACTTATAGAAGTGCACTTTACATGCATCACGCTTTTCAGAGTTTCCAATACAAGCAATAAATAAGATTTATGCTATCCCACAAACAATTTTGGGCTTTTGGCCCATATACCCAAATTATGTGAAACCTAAGTGATTGTTTTGTGATCCAATTAAAAAAAATTTTATGTACAAAATAAGTAATTTGAATTGAATTTTTCCAATTCAAATTTCATATCGAACATACCATTAGATTTAGAAATCTATATCTTGTAATAAAGTTTGATATGGTTCGAATCGCTTTTCGACTGAGTTTAGCATTGGGGGCATCACCCAGGGCGGATACAAGGGAGTGGAAGGACTGGCCGATTTGATTTTCAAACCATAAGCACATTGGGCGCCACGGTTGTACGGTTTGATTTATGCAATTATGCGCAAAATAGCCGGGCTACAGCCTACAGGCCTACAGTGTGTATGTTGTAGCATACGATCATAGCTCATTTCTAATATTCTATTGGTGAGTTCCATGTCTAGTTACTGTATGATTGCGAAAGACTTGAACAGTATTAGGCTAGGTCCCAGGCCCATTATCAACAATGTCAACATCATCTCATCCAAATTGGGCCTATCTGCAGGTAAATCCACTATAAGATTCCAATATATACAATTCCTATTTATCCAGTTCCACTATTTACATCACTTCTCGAAAATTCATATCACCAAAATTTCCAATTATACTTAGGAGACATACTATTGGTCTATAGTTTCGCAGAGATCTTTCTCGTAATCGTATCTACCCATTTTATCTTCCATAACTTAAACTATGCAAGAAAAATGTGTAAATCATTGATCTAATTCGGCTATTCAATTGCATGTAAATCCGGACCTATGTGTTTCATATGAGATGATCAGGTCATTTGTCTTATAATTTCATCAAACATTATTATTTAGCAAGATTTGATTATTATAACTTTGTTTGGCAGAGGGTAATATAGTGAATGAATGACCCAATCTTATCGACTCGTTGTGAAGATGATCGAGTTGAAAATTCAACGAAATTGAAGAAAACGAACTCATACAACGACCTAAGATGATTTTATTGTACTTATATTACATTTCAAGTTGTACATCTACTTTGTGATTGATGTATTACTGAATAGTACATTCGATAGTTAGTCATTCAGTTAGTTAGACGATTAATATATTATGTATGTAGAGTTTTTTCTCCGTTAAATCCCTTTTTGACAGCATAGATAGTACGAGTCAATTTGAAGTTGGAAGTGTTATCTGCTTAATTGACAATGACTCAAGTTTTCTCCATTAAGATTACTGACAAATTTCACGATCGAAAGGAACACCGTTGTTGTTACAATCTGAAGGCTAATAAATATAAAAATAGTCCATGTGTCATGTTTGTGATTTTTTAATTGGAAGCAGAATCTCATTCTGACGAAGTAGAATTTATAGGGAAAAAACCAATGGACACTAAAAAACTTGTAAATTAACATCATGAAAGAATGGAGATTATATATGGTCCCCTTTTGGTATTCAAAAAATGCATGTGAATGAGGGGTGGGAAGATGGTGAGTATCCTTGTCATTCCAGCCAGTTTAAGTTCCTTGTGTTCCCTTTAACATATTCATCAAATCTTCTTCTAGCATTAGTTTAAATGCCACTTTACAATTACTCGGATTTTGTGGTGTTCTAATCCAGCTACTCATTATTTTGGTTTTAGACCACGGAAGAAAAACATGACAACTCATGACCTTTTTATTTTGTTAATGTATAATTGTATGCTTACGTTTAATTTTACATGGAAAACTATTTGCATGTGATAAGAATTGGAAAGGAAATGGAAAATTATAATGTGGAGAATTTAGATGTGTTTAGTAAAATTAGCTGAAAAGTAGCTAGTAGTTTGTCATGTAGCTTTTTTTTTCAGCAAGCTAACTTAATTAGCTTCTCAACCAGTTAGATTTTCGGTTAACTTGTTTAAAAAGTTATGCGTTCACGTAACAAAGTTTTTATTAAAAAAATTTATTGAACTGAAAAGTTAATTTAAAAAATTAGTGTTAAATAGGATATTAATAGTGAAAAGAATTTACAGAAGGCTAATATATAGGAATAATTATTGTAATGGAACAATTGACATTGATGCATCAGCTATCTAAGTACCCACCTACACTGTTTCGCTACATGGACATTAATAAATCCTGTACATTTCTTTCATATACACCATATTATATGTTTCAACTTATTTTTACAAAAAAAATAGGGTGTTTAATAAAAAATAATGGTGTTTTTCTTAATAACGCATCTCATAAAACTTTACAATTAAATTAGACGGCCTCGTTATTTTTTAAGAAATTAATTTCACAAATTACAATCACATCAAAGTTCAGAAAACTTGTACATTGCTACTATGAACAACTTATAAGTATTTTTTTATGCAAGTAGCACCGAATAGAGATAATTGAATCGATTATAAGTCATCATCAAAAAGTCTACAAAATGAGTTACCATATTCGGTTAGACGCTAACATCTTGGATGCATTTGTGCTAAGTTAATCAGCATTCAGCAGAGTTACGTACTTAAAAGACAAGATAGTTTGGACTGTTTAGCAAAATATACTGATAGGGAAAGGTAATTGGTAGCTTAGGTTATAGTTTATTGGGTAGTTTTTTTTTTTAAAGACTCGTTACATTGAAAAGATAGCTGAAAAGATCGTGGTAAACAGAGTCTTTATAAGTAACTGATTAGTATGTACTGTAAAACTCGATTCAAATTGATAATTTTTGTGTATAAAATCCTCCAATCTATCTTATATCACAAGTACGTATTAGTTATTTATTTATATACGAAATGAAAATAGAATATTACGTAAAGTTTGAATGTATCATACGATACAACACGACTGACTATGTATGATATGAGTCAAAGAGCATCACGCTTAACATCTTCCTCTTAATTACATTCCACGTCCATCCAAATTAGCTAGACTGAAATTTGGTTCGCTAGACATCACCACATTGGACATACCCGCACGAGCTTACAACGTCAGTTACGCGTACAAACAAAGGAGCTTATTATTCATTGACTAACAATGCCTAAATCACGAAATGGAAATTAATTATATTTACCCTATATACGAGAATATATTATTCCTTTTAAATTAGGTTCGTGTATAAATTTTAGTAGAATGATTGAACGAATAATGAAATATAGAGTACTAAAAAAAAGTATGATAGATATTGAAAATATAGAAGTGATATATTATTAATTCAAGATAGAAGTAGAAACTGGTGCATTACAAAATCAAATTCGAAAAGTTAAATTTTAGATTGAGGGGAGTATATTATAACGAATGAGAAGAAAGAAATACAAAAGAATGACATATTCGCCTTCTCTAGTTTGATTCGTACGTCTTGCATGTCTATTCGTTTTAGTCTCGAGGTATAAAAATTAAACTGAAAGAATTTGGGAGTATATAAAAGTCTAACGTATTTAATTGTGATGTTTGCTAAATAAAATTCACACGAATTAAAATGAAAAAGATAACTAAATGGACCTCGGTAACTCCAAACACAAGTTTCTTTTGATTTCATTTACATTTACATCCGATATCCACCCAAAATCCCAAAAAAGAACCAAAACATTAAAAGCGATCTTTACTAAACTAACCGTTCTATACAGTGACATACCAAATCACGAGACGGATAACCGAAAGTACAATTCCACATTAATCACAACAACTACCTCCATCGATCTCGATCTCACTCGAGATCGGAGAGCACGGCGGAGACGACAAGCTCGACGCGGCAGACGAGTACGCACTCGTAACCGAACACGACGCATTTGACGTCGCATTACCATTTTTCAAATCCGCAATGACACAACATTTATGATCATTTAAAATTTCGTTGTCATCTTGGTCAATTCCGCCAAGCAAATCCACGAACGCTCCCACAATAAACCCATGATTAACCTTCCCGTTCATCTTCAGGTACCAACTCAGGAGCTCCTCGAGGCAGTCCCAGTCCTTCAACCCGTGGCTCTCGACCATCTCCGCCATCGACTTCTTGAAGTCCGAATACGGGTCCTCGGACTCCATTGCGAGTGCAACGCTCTGTTTGAACACTTTCTCTTCGACGGTGTTTCGCGTATTCGTAGTTTTGGCATTGGTAGCGTCTTTGATGAGGAGTGAGCTCGTGTCGAGTGGCTCGAAGAAGAGACGGTCGGAGGATTGGATCTGCTGGATGATCGAGTCGAGCGAGGGGTCCTCGTTCTCCTGCGAGAGGTGGTCCTCGGTCGAGAAGCTCGGGGATTGAGACGAAGTGGTTGTGAACAAGGACTCGGGGGATTCGATGTCGAGGAAGACGGAGTTTACGGTCTTGAAGACGTTGTTGTCGTTCCGAAACGAGAGAGTTCGGGGTTGGTTGCACGAAGGAAGCCATTGCCAGGGTTGTTGTTGTTGGGGAGTTTTCTTGAAAATGGAAGGGATGAGCTTCATCTTCTTGTTTTTTATGTTGGACATTGTGTTTGGTTTGTTGTGTGTGTAGAGAAGAGAAGGAAGAAGAGTTTGTTTTTATGTTATCTGGTTTTAATGGAATGAAGTGAATGAGATTTTTTTGTTGGTTTGGAGAGTTATGAAGTGTGGTTGGCGGTATTAATAAGGCAAGTCATGGAGTTACATAGCGGTTGGGGTTATTGTTGCGGTTGGAGTACTTTGAGAATTTAGTTTTACTCCGTTTAATTTAATAAATTTCAGTTCGACGTAGTCCAGTCAGTACGCTTGGAGACCAGTAAAAACCTATTCCCATGATGGTCACATTTCATTTAATAGTGAGAGTCAGGGGAATGCGATTATGTGAATTGGATTTGAACGAGAGTAATCTGATTCTATATTGGCAAAGCATATGGATAAGTTAAAAACAAGTGAGAAGGTAGATGATTGCAACTTGCAATTATGTATTAGTACGGGATTTAAGTTTGAATTTTATAGATGATATGAAGATAATTTTAGTAATTGTTAAAATTCAATGGGTAATTGAGAAATATATATAAAAATATCTCGATACAACATATTTATTATTTAAAGAAAATGTAAAATATATATTTAAAAAATTAATTAAAGATTAACCATTTCCAGTAAAATATAATTTAAAAAAAAAACTAATTGGGTAGATTTAAAATTACCATATAGTAATAATTTATTATAAACTATATATTCAAGTCTTCAATGTTTATAAGATGGTAGATTTAAAATTACCATATAATTTGTCAAACTCCTCTTCATATACAAGATTTGTAGTTGTATCTAAACATGTAATTGGGTAGGACCCAACCCGATAAAACCCGACAAATTATTTATGTCAAGTTCGAGTTGGGTACACCCGCGCCCCGTGCAAAACTCACCCCGTCCAAAATCAAACACACACTAAAAACCAATCTGGACCCAACTAATACGGAAACCCATTTGAATTTGACATGTACCTAAGCTTTTAAGTGGGTTGTTTACCCTATCCATGCAAACTCGTTTCGTACCCGATAGGTAGAGACCCGATATTGTCTTATTGGGTCATCTACCCGTACCCAACCTGTTAATTAATAACGTGTGGGGGTCGGGGTCAACCCGTCCAACCCGTAAAGTAAACCGTAACAAACTAAATGTTCAGATCTGAAATCAAAATTCACGCTGATGGAATCTTTCATCCGACGATCCGATCTATATTCCTCCTGGCCCAATTCCACTACCAGTGCCTCTCCCAAATCACGAACCACCACCACCACCACTGTTGCTAGTCCTCCACCTCCTTCCACAATGCCTCTCCCAAATCACGAACCACCACCACCACTCATCCACCTCCTTTTGCAATTTCCCCCTTCATTATTCAGGAGACGCTCCAACAACGCCTCCTTGCCTTAATTGAAGGTGCTCGTGAGAGATGGACCTACGCCATATTCTGGCAGTCCTATGTCATCGAAATCGGAGGTCCATCGGTGTTCAATTGGGGAGACTGATACTACAAACAACAAAGGCAAGGAGAATAAAAGATAGTCTAATAGTAGAGAAGATATAATGTTTACTTTTTTTACGGTAACATTGGTTTTCAGTTTGTTGCTCTGTTCAGATAGGAAAGGAAGTATTAATTGGCAAAAAAGTTTCATATCGTGTTAGATTTAGAACCCGATTGTCGGGTACTCGAACATCATTACATATGTACGGGGCTTTTGCGAGTTCAGGTTGGATAGGTTAGAGGGCCGACCATTCAAAAGCTTACATGTAACCAACCTGACACACAATCCACCCATAATCCACCTTACCCCCTCCTCCACTGACCATAAACAAAATTGTGAAAATATATGATAAATTTATGTTAGCGAAATAGAAAAAAATCGCTCTGATACCCTCATCCCACATTTACGCCAAAACATGTGGTGAATTTGTTTTTGTAAAATGAAGCGTTTTCTCCCATATAGGGTACCTCTTCCTACGTATACAGACTGGTTACACCTGTGTTGGTCTGAATTAAACCTTACCATGTCCAAAAAACTCAACCCCACAATATGGCTCAACCTTATTATGGTTTTCAATTATGACGCTCTAGCTATCGGGCATTTTATTTACTACAAAATGAGAGAATGTAATACTAAAATATATGAACAGTGCAAAATATATATTATTTGTTGAAAATAAAAGTAATTCTATAAAATTTCATGTATGATTGAATTAATTAATTAATTTTTTATTTTTAAAATTTTATTTTATTTTATTTTATCTTATTTAATAAATTTATATTTTGTTTTTATTTATAAAATAAATTATTTAATCAATAATAGTATTCAAGATTGGTGTCTATGAATTCGTCTTGTCAAGACGAATTGACATATATGTTCAAAATATTTTTTAAATATTCATAGATAAAGTTATATTATAATTATTAAAAATTATATATGTAATCAATATACTAAAATTAACAGTAAAAATATATAGTGCAGTAGATATTTAATTTGACGGAATTGTTCTTATTAACTATTTTTTATATTAAGTTGCATTGTGAACAGATCAAAACACTCTTCATAACTTTTTTAACCAATTAGAATTGAGAATTTCATCACGTCACATAATAAATGGACTAATTAAAAGTTTTGAATTTTTTTTTGATTAATTGATATATCGGTGGATGCTCCTTAAATCCAAATACGAGAATATGTCAGTGACAAATCGCTACAGAGCAGGGATTCATTGCAATGTACGTTGTCTTCGGCTTGCGTTAGCAATATTGTAGCGCAAGAGTCCACGTGTAGAAATAAAGTCCGACGTCATACTATATTTTCAACAAAAGTTACTTAATTTGCTACTTAATTGTTCTTTTGACCTGAGTGTATTGTGGAAATTGCATTATAAGGCCTTATGCTTTATGGAACAGTGAAGAAGCCGAAAATTGAAAGAATGATCGAGATCTAATTTTAATAATTTTTTTAATTGAACTTGAATATTTGTTATATAAAGAGTTCGATTTGAATGGAGAAATGACCGCTCTAACAGTATGACAAACAAAACACCCTATCAATATAATTAGAGTGAAATATAATTTTGCATTTTACCAGTTTCTTTTTCATTCATTATAAAACTTCTTTATTGTAAAACTCATTTCCTTCTAATATGAGGAAACTCTATACCTCAAGTGTTTCACACAATAATGTGATACAAATTTTTATATTGAAAGGTAGATTTTACATGAGTGCTTTTTCTATTTATATATATATATATATATTTTCCTCATTGTCCATCTGTAACATGCATATCCTAAATATTTTGCTACTTTCTCTCCTGAGAAAAAGTAGGGAGTTGAAAACTGGAGTTGGTCCACTTTTAGGCAAAGACTTTTTTTGGTGAGACATTTATAAACACCGCCTTTAAAACTTTGATCACATTAAATTTTGTAGATGCATTATACCAAATTTTCCTAATAGTGCCAATTTATGTTGAAAGATCGGTGGCGGGAAGGTGGGAGGAAAATGGCGGGCAGTAGGACCAATAAAAAATTAATAATAATGATACTAATACAGGTTACGTTACAATATTGACATTTGATATATTCTTAAATGCAAAGCTCACAACAAATGGAAAGAAGCTGGTGCATTATTTGGTCCTCTCATTATTGCATGTGTAGTGTACTTCAATATAATAATTAAACTATGAACAAATTGAATATGAAATTTTGCATCTCATTGGCATCAAACTCAAATGATCATTTCGATGGAATTTTGGTGAAATTATATTTTGAATGAAATTGAAATGGGGTATTTAAAGTGTATTTTAGACCAAATCACTGTTCATCAAGCCAAATGGAACGGTTTAAATGCTATGACAATCAGCCCCGCAATATTCTACACTTCAAAAATATTTAATCAATCAACATTACATACAACTACTGTTCTATTTTTATAACTAAAAGTGATACACCGCGCTAAGTGTGGTGTCTATAAATTTTATAAAATTAATTAAATTTAGGTCATGTACGAACTCGCGTACTATATTTCATGAAACATTAGTGTATAGGATAGGTAAATACAAAAAAATCAAGTTAATTTAGAAAATAGCGGAATTTTGAATATTACATAACCCATTCAGTTTATTTGTTGGATAAGTTGGCTTAGATCGACCAACTTTAAATGAGTAATTTGTATGTAAATGTAGACCTTTTACTATTTCTTATAAGGTGTGAGGTGCCTCCATTATTTAGTAGTTTAAGGAGTTATGCGAGATAGTTATAATCGTAAATATATAATATTTTAAAAAGAAAGATGGAATACTAATTTTTACGTGCAAAGATGAAATACAAATGCATGACATTACTTGAATGTTGTTAATGGGTACAATACACCTAAAAACCAAAAGTCTAAAACTACCCAAAATCCATTGACATCATCTAAACAGTTTTAGTTTGGTTTCTTTGTTTGAACTCAATCAATAACCACAACGTTCACCTAGACTTACTTAATCACCATGTTCTAAAGTGTTTTCAATTCCTTTAGAAAAAATATTTTGGACTGTATTTGTACAAACTCTGAAGGAGTGATGCATGTGGTGTGAGGCTGTGAGCGAAGAAAATTTAAAATAATATTTTTTAATAGTCAGTTGCTGGAGAATAGCGAAGAAGTGTTAAACAAATTGCAATAGTAAACGACAATTTAATGAGTGAAATAATACGTTAACCTGACAATTGAAGACTTATTATATTATTGTAGAATAGAGAATGAGTATTAAATAAATTGTAAAAGTGAAACGACACTTTTACATTTGTAATGACACTTTAACAGAATAATAAGAGATTTATTATATTGTTTAAAATATAATTAAATTTAAGAGTAATGTTGGTATATATATAACAATTGACATGCAATAGTTAAAATTAAATATTCAAAACATCAGTATTCCGGATATATCATATCTCACAAAACTAAACTACAAAAGTGTATAAATTATTATAATAGGGTTGAAGATGTATTATTATACTCTCCTCACTCATGCATGTACGTAGAATTGAGTTCTCAACTACCAAGTACATCCTCTTCCTCTCATTTTCATGATCACCATTCACCATCATCATCTTTATAATCATATCATTCCCAAGTTCTGGTCCCATAATTAGCTAGCTAGACAGCACACTTGGGCCAAAATGGCGTTCTTAATTAACCCACGTACTTTTCTTAAAGCGGCTAAATTTTATTAATAAAAAATGACAGACACAAAAAATGCAAAAAAAACAGTCATAGAGAAAGAGAAACTTTAGATAAACTTTGTGATGTTTTCTGATAATTCAGGTCACTACCATTCATATACACATTTAGTTTGAAATTTATACGTCTGTGAAATATTATAATTGTCAATAATCCAATGCTATTTAGTCTAAAAGACAAAGAGCATATAACTCTGTTTTATAAAATGTGAATTCTCCTGATTTATAATGGATCGAACCAATATTTTGCGAAAGTTACGCAATCTATATTCGCTCATCTTACAAAATCACAAAATTTTGAGTATCAAGTGAAACTGCATTTATAACACGAACTCAGTATCCGCTGCGTTCCTTAACGCCATATGTATAATTCTAGGTAAAGGATGGATAATTGAACCCTTGATCATTTTCGAAATTGAAAAACAGTATACTGAATGAAAGGTTTGGGTTTGTCAGTATTTAGAGAGGTGACCTGACCTGACTTGACCTGGCCACCACCAATCCATATGATCATCGCCATGGACCATCCATGTTATTCTCATTGAAAGGTCGCATTTTCGATATTCAACGACTTTTATTTGATTTGGCCTGATTTAATTTCACCTCATTATTATTTCATCTGTATACCATTATAATATCCTCTGTTTCGTTTCTTTTAATCATGAATATGTTACAATTCATCATCCATAATCCTACTCCCTTTAAGAGTACTGGTTAATTAACCTTACAAGTAATAATTTATCCGTAGGACATTAACCGTGTCTTATATAATAAACAAAGTATAATATTTAAAACATCATAAGACAATATAATAGGAGGCGGCTGATAAATAAACCGAATTTCGATGATCTCTGTTACATAGATGTTGCACCATGTGGGCTAGCTAGTAGATGGGATAAAGAGGCAAAGATCATGTGATAAACTGAATATTAAATGTAACGGTTGAAAGACACAAATTTATACTACAACACTTCAATACATGCGCATGATTTGTCGAATTCCATGCCGATGCAATAAATTATAACTTTGTGGATTATGTATGTATATTAATTGATGAGTGGTAGCTAGTGTATAGTAGTATAGTCCAATAGTAGTATTGTATACTATAGTATAGTACTAGTATTATTATAATATATATTATGACAAAGACCTACAATACACACTTCCATTTACTACATTGCTCAATTTTCCAATGTTTATTTATTCTGCCAACTAAATGTCTTGAAATGGTGCAGTCTAATTAATTACTACTAGCTACTTGAGTTTCAAAGTTGATTATGAATGTCACCAAGAAATCAAGTTTCAGATATAAATAGCAAATCTACCCTCACTGTTGAGATCCTCATTGGCCACCACACTCTTTCATTAAGACTTGTTACCCGGTGTCTCGAAATCATTTAGCCGACGGATAAAAGTTATCTAAAATTTATATGCATTGAAAAACTTGTGAAAGACGGTATATCATTCAATTAAATCGAATCGATTTAACTAAAAGATACTGATTGGTTTTAATATATTAGATTAAAATATAATCAGCATGTTTGCATGCTTTTCCAACAAGTGATCTAACAAATCGCACTTTGGTCTCTCTAATAATTAATCAAGCAAGTCAAGTTCTGGCATTATATTTAAAAAACTATTTGCCTCATGATTAGTCAATCATTTGTGAATGGTTCACTTATTTAATTTAAATGGTTATGTGTGCTCTGTGCTTACTTCAAGACTAAAAGAAAAGGTAAAAAGAAAAACAACTTACAAATTAGTAAAATATAATAATCATTTTTTATTTTATTTGTTTTATGAAATGATTAGTTGTAGTTCATGATCAATCTACTAGTTTATCTAAATTTTAATGAATTACAAACCTTTTATTTAGAGGTTGTCTGTGATATCGCTGAGGTGGTCATTTCCCCATTTAAATGGAATATTTTGTTAAAAAATTCAATTTCAATTAGAAAAATTTAACCTCTATGATATCGCTAGGTGGTCATTTCCCCATTTAAATGGAACATTTTGTAAAAAAAAATTCAATTTCAATTAGAAAAATTTAAATTATATCTCATTAGTCCCTTAAATACTAGTATATAGTAAACTCTTAGGTGATTAGTTCGAGTGGATGAAGATTTTCATGTTGGCATATTGTGATGGGGATTAGGCTAATCATTATTTTTTCTAGGATAAGAAAAAGAAAACTTCGTGCCATGAACTGTTCTGTCTCACATCTACCATCTCATTTCATGATTACAATTGTCTTAAGGATAAATTCCCACATGCCAAGTTGATTTTCCATCATTATTCCTCCCTTGTTAGCTTAATCATCGTTAGACACTATGTTTTCACTAAACTACCACTACTTCAAGATCTTATGAAGCCCGCATCTATTGCATATATTGATCTCTATTTGTACTTTTTTTACTTCAATAATCGTTCATGAAAATTTCACCTCATACAACTCTTCGTTTAATTCTTTTGAATTCAGGTATAAACACAATCATTGACATTGGATTTGACAAACATTACGATTCATTACGAAGGATGCCGACTGATATTTGTCATATTAGGCAAAAGAGCAAACCTTCTAATTTATTATTCTAATCTAAGTTTGGAATACCTAATAAAGCTTAACTGCCCCTAAACATCTCTAAAACAAAGACAAAATATATGTACTTTGTTGATAAAGTACACTACATGATGCAAGCACCATGCATGAAATTAGAGCTAGCGAAGATTAATAAAAGTCAATTAAAGGTGTCGGAGATTTGATCAAATGATTCATATTATTAATAGTCTTTTAGCTTGTCATTTAGTACAACAACTCTACTTTATTGATTGCCCCTAAATTGTTTAATCGATCTCTTTGCAACAACTAAATTTTCTACTAATAAGTGTAAAATTCAACCATGGTATTATATCTTCTGATTCTTGTCCATTTGCTAGCTATATATGATTATTATTTAAGTAAAGATATAAATCGAGCTGCAATCGTTTTTCTGTCTCATGTATCCTCGTCCCGTATCTGATGATTGAGCACGAATTCACCATACTGCATTCTTCATATGAGCACTTTAGGAACCGAATTTCGAGTCTATAAAGATGTATGAAATTTAATCATTTATATTTAAATAGAGAAATGGACACAGATTATACGTACCGCAGGCAGATTACAAGAAACAGAGTTAAAATTATTTTTCTGAAGAAACAAATAAAAAAGAAAAATAGACATTCCAAATTTCCATTGTTCAGTTCTACTTCTATACCTTCATAATAAACTCGAACTCAATCTACAACCACTAATTTCCTTATATACAGACACAGTTCTAAAATAGTTGAGTATCTTATGTGGAATTAGTTTAATAAAATACACCGAGAACAAAATCAATACGACGGCCAATGAGAGGATCAAAGTGCCATTCTCCCACACTGGCCTCCTGCTCTAGTAAAACAATAATGTAACACCCCTGAACCTTATTCCTGAGTCTTATGTGGACATGAATGATCACTGATCATTACCAACTCATAACTGCAAGCCTGTATAGTTGTTGAAATGAGAAAGGTCTTCAAACAGACAATCCAGTTACCCAACCAATGCCAATCTCAAAACAATTGAAGAGCACTATGCCAGAGAGTACCTCTATAAACCAAAGACAACTCTGGAATGAAAAGGTTCGAACTTGTTGGTCGAATGCATCCTATTGGCATCACCTAAGTCTCCCAGAAAGTTCAACCCACTCTTTGAGTTTGAGGTCTCAAAGCAATTAATGGCAAGCTTTGGTTTCAAAGATCAGCATTACCAAAAATCACCACATGAACAGATGCCATCTTTGAAATGGTGGAACCGGCTTTTATCCCTGACTATAATTTCTCTTCCAGTCACACCTGATGCAACTTTCATGAAAGCATGGCAATCCCAACAAGTCCTCAGATTCTTCATGATCCTAATAGGTGCATGAGCAGGTAAGCACATTAGTCCAAAAGTAAAGGCCAGCTTGTCACTATGGTGCTTCAGCAGTTCATTCTTGTGACTATTTTCAACATCATGCAAGTCATGTTCACCATGACCTTCGTAACCCATCTTTCGCATGTCTTCCAGCAATTCATCCAACTTTGAGTAGATCTCTAAAATCCTAGGGTGAAATATTTCCCCACCCATGAAAGAATGGACCTTGTCTTTAATTTCAATCCAACTCTTACCCTTCTCCTTCTTCACTTCATTATTATTAAGAAGCTTCTCTGCATAGTGAGGTTCGAGTATAAACAACTTTTTTGCTGCAATCTCACCCAACTCAACATTACTGTAAACCTTGCAAGTGGCTAAGACTGAGTGAAAGACACTGGGCGAATATCAACCATGCAAGCGTAGTGAAAGACACTGGGCGACAAGTTATGCGCTGTTTTCATCATGTCAAAGTATTTACGCCCTTTTCTCAACCAAACCCGTGTTGGCACACGCAGATAAAACTAAAAGATAAGTTACTTCGTTCGGGTACAAATGCATCTGCTGCATTTTCTCAAATAACACCATAACCTCTAAAGATCTGGCATGTTTAGCAAAACCCGAAATCATTGAGTTCCACATCACAACATTCCTCTCCTCCGTATCAACAAATATAGCATAAGAGTCTCTAATGCTACCACATTTGGCATACACATCTATAAGAGAAGAAGCAATGTATACATTTCCACAAAGTCCAGTTTTATGCATAACACCACGAACTTGATTTCCTTCTATTAAAGCAGCCAAGCCAGCACAAGCACTAAGAACTGGTGAACTAGTGAACGTACAGATCTTCACACCAACTCTCAGCGCTCCTTTAAACAAAACCAATGCTTCCTCATAAAGCTCACATTTCATAAACCCAGCCATCATCGAACTCCACGTCACATCACTCGCCCCTGGCATGGACTCAAATATCCAGAAAGCATCTCTAATTGCACGACACTTTGCATAAACATCAAGCAAAGCAGTCCCCACAAACTCATTCGACTCCATTCAATAGCATGCAGTTGTTTGCTCTCCCACGCCAAAATCTTGGTTCCACAAGCACGTAATACACTCGACAACGCAAACTCACTAACAAACCCTTCTCTCAGCATCCTCACAAAGAGCTCCATAGCTACTTTTCCATTGCCGTTCCGAGTGAACACGGCAATTATGGTGTTCCAAGACACCACACTCCTCAGACATATACCATCAAATACCATGCGTGCATACCCCACGTTCCCACATTTGGAGATTGATGAGCATGTTTGCTGTTATGATTGCTGTTTGTGACCCACAATGAATAATTTGAGCATGGCAATACATGCCTTGGTCGATTAACCCCCTGTTTGCACATGATTTAACAAGAGCTTGCTGGTTTAGCAAAAAGCTAGAATTTTTGCAAGCCCAGTAATCGTCTTGTTCAAGAATTGGCGCTTCGAATTGAGATGTAGCAATGGAATAAACGTTTCTGTAGATAAAACTGAATCTTGTGCAAATTTTGGCGCTTCTCTGTAAAGCTTTTAAATTTGAAAAGACTGAGAAACCTTGTTCTATTGCATTATTTACAGGAAAGGAAAAGATTGATTAAATTAAGCAATGACAGAAAACCTTGGATTGCATTTTGGTTTGTTTTGGTTTGGAATGTGATGAGTCATGCCTACTACATTGGTAATGAAGTGATGAACGAGGTCATGAAATTTTTTACCAAAATAATTATATTTTGTTAGGTGGTATTATCTTCAACTGAAAATAAATTCATCAGTTTTGTCCAACTTAGAAGAAAGGGATGATATTTGTATCCCTGACGGGGGTTTGAATTGATATATAGTAGTGCTTTTGTACATCTTGTGATTGTAGTTGAAACATGTATATGTTAAATTTCTAAAATATACTAGTTTTGTTTATAAAAAATATTATCTTTGATCCAGTTAAACCTCCCTTAATATGTAGGCCGGATCGATTTTCCGGGACCGTTTCCAGAACATAGATAAGGCTAAATGATCAAGTCTGCAGTATGTTTCCATCAATGTTAAATGTCTTGGACTAGTAGGCCTTGGGTCTTCATTTGATCCCCCATCGGAGGAGGCTGCTCAGAAGCACTCGAGCTTCGACAAATTGGCGGTTGTTCAAGAAGCTCTGCCACCCCTGGGGCAATGACCTGAAAAGTCTTTGGTTAGTAGATTTCATCTCTCTGAACTGAAAAATAAAGGAAGTTCCAACATTTATTGTCACAAATTTGAACCATAACGAGGTCTTCTGGTCTAGTTTCAACTTCTCATTTCAAAAGGAAAGATGTCCAGTTGTAGAACATTGCATAGTGAAACTGTTAGGCAGCAACATCAAATTCTGCAGTTGTATTCGGTAAGAGCTAGTTAAAAACTGGTGTGCAGATTTCTTACAGCATTTCATAATTGAAAGAAAAATTTATAATTCAGAAACAAATCCTGATCTCAAGTCCCAGCTAACAAAAGTTAAATTTGATTAACGGTGAACAAAGAAGAAAACTATGCAGGTGTTTTCTTCTCACAACAATCTATATTGGCCTTATAACATGATTTCAGTTCAAATCTCTATAAATAGAAGTGTTCAGCAATCTGATGACTAAAAACAATTAAGAAACAGACTCATTACTTGGCCTTCTTCCCTTTCGATTCTTTGCCTGCAGGTTCCTTGAAGGGCAAAAAGGATATGCCACCCATGTAATTCCTTAGAACCTCAGGGATTTCTACACCATCCTCCTTTTGATAGTTCTCCAATATGCAGCACATTGTCCTCTCCGTAGCCGTCAGGGTAGAATTCAACATGTGCACATACTCCTTTGTCTTATCATTACTCTGAAACCATTGGGTGGAAAGTTAATAGGTCAGCAGGAATTCCGAAAACATTTTAATTTTTCTAGTCTTACACACAGGTTTCACTCTTATCTATGAATGTGTCCGCCAAAATTGACAGCAAACACACTAGTATTTGTTGAACATGACACAAAATTCAGCAAGAATGGTTCATCGTATATGGGTACTTTTCATAAAGTACTCCATGCACTTTATTAATAGTGTAGGCAGTTGACAGATACTTGCCCAGCAAAAGGTGGGGTTAATTTGATAAAAATGGTAATTTACCAACCTTAATATCATCTATAATTTCAGAAAGTAACAGGAAAGCGGATATGATAAAAATATCTTCTCACCTTCTTCTGCCCAAAGCGGGTTTCAAGCCTTCTAGCCTGATAATCAGTGCAGTTTGAGCAGGACACAAGTTCTCTATACGTCTTTGATGCTGGGAACCATGCTTCCAAGTCATACTTCTTCGCCGCAGCATCGTTCAGTGCTCCAGAGACGATAGATACGACATGGTAGGGAAGATTCAGCTGTTCACATAGATAGTGACTTAAGAACCTCCTTATAAAGCAAAATTAAGATTGATGGGCCAAATATCGAAAAGCAAATGCGGAGAAATTGACATGCATAAAGAAGATGCAGTAAGACAGATAATGCTTCATTCGAGAGATTAAATCTATTCATAAGAGAGAGGATAGAAGAATCAATGTACCTTTTGGTAAAAGTCCTCAGAATTTTTTAGCATTTCTTCATGCATCTCCCATGAATTATTTCCATTCGGGGTGGTAATACAGAATTGTTCTACTTTCTCAAACTGATGAACGCGGAAAATTCCAAGAGTATCCCTACCATGTGAACCAGCTTCCTTGCGAAAGCATGATGAGTATCCAGCATACCTAATAAAATTCAAAATGTCAATAAAATAGATAAAAGAAAATCTCCGAAAACAAATGCCGCACCTCTAAGCAGTGGTGGTTTGGCTTGGCTAAGAGAATTCATTCCATACCTCATTGGAAGTTGAGTAGGATGAATCCAGTCATCCAAATGATAAGCACATAGAGGCTGTTCAGCCGTGGCAATCAGATATTTGTCATCACCTTCTCCGCTTACCTGTAGTACAGACATATTAAGCACATTAAAGCTTCTGTTTCAAAGTTCCAAGAGTTTCCCATAGACGTACATCAAATGAAGCATATGCTAGATGTACAAAATGAGTTTAAAGATCACATTGAATTTGGAACATATATAACTCCAGTTACTACTATCTTAATTTTACATGTAAACAAAAATGTTTGTAGAGTAGTTCAAACTCCACAAGACACAAGGACATCACCTTGTAAAGTTCTTCATCAAACTGCGCTAACTGAGCACACTTGGACATAATATCTTTTCTCATGAAGAAAGGAGTCTGTAATAATGTATAGCCTCTTTCCTTCAATAAAGCTAGACCGAAGTTGATTAGAGCTTGATTCAGTAGTACTCCTTCATCCTTGAGATAAAAACCTCTACCTCCCGCAACATTTGCACCTAAACATTTAAAATAAGTATGCCTTAAGACTCAATACGATGCCAAACTGCCAAGGACTGACACAATAATTAAATTTAAAAAATCATACAACGGGCTTAAATATGAGATAATATAAGCAATCTTTGTAAAGAGTGCAGGCTTAAAACTGGAACTTGGAATGGTTATTGGATAGAGTAGAGTGAATCCTAGAACAATTAGGATGGTTTTGTTAATTAATTTGAGGAATGATTAATCAAAAACCATTCCTGCTTAGAAACAATACATGAGGACCAATACATACTCCAATTCATTTAACAAATGAGCCAAATGTGCACCAATGCCATTAAAGTTAATTTTCCAAAACACTCTTTACTGATGAAAATGAGCAGAATTTGCAGCCAGAGTAAAAGATCACATTTAGAAACTCAACACTGTAAAAAGGACAATCCAATATTCTCAGAAGAATTCAATTCCATAACCATTATGTATTACACAGGACAGGATGATCGAGTTTTTTAGGATAAAAAAGTAACAAGGAAAACCATGAGTACCTTTCTTCAGGTCTGCAATACCGAGAAGCTCAACAAGATCCACATGACTTTTCAACTTGTCCTCTGTCCGTTTCACTCCCCATTCCCGTACTACGGCATTATTGGCCTGCAGACACACCTCGTTGTTAAACATAAGCGGTCTAATTAATAGTATTCAGCTAAATAGATTGAAAAGAACCTCAGGTCAACCTCATCGTTGTGGACAGGGACTGAATCATGCACAAGGTTTCCAATAACCATCAACTTGGACTGCAATTCAGCATAAGCCTCCTGCACCTCTGCCTCCTTCTGTACTGTCAATTCTTTGTTCTTTTCTGTAGCTGCAACCGCCTCAGCTGCATCTCCACCCGACTTTTAAAAAACAATAGCAAAAATTCAATATGAATTCCAAGTTGTTGAACACTCACACCATGGTGCATTGCTGCACAGATCCTAACTCATGCCAAGCCAAGCCACACATACATTATTAAAACGTAAAACTCTTGTGATTACCACGTTACATTCCCTTGAACACTTCAATTCACCAGATAGATAGTGCACGAGAGTCATCTAATCGAATGTCAGATATCCAGAGCTAATTCAATCCATAATTATAAAACAGAATACAACACCAATCAAAAACAGATTTATACAGTAATCGACGCTCATTTCGACTTTATTTGCTTACGAGTTATAACAATCCAATAAAAAATGAACATAACGAAAACCGAAACTCATCGAAAATAAGTACTTACGATCTTGAGACGGCCTATCTCCTTGCTGAGCTTATTCTTATCCGTCCTCAATCCATCGAGCTCGTATTGCTCTGCAATAACACCACAACCAATTACAGATCCAGAAAACACAAAAATCAAGCATTCAAGCTAGTAAGAGTAGCAAAATTAGGAGAAGAAGCAGAAAAGCTTACTTTGACGCCATCGTTTATCCAAATCGATGACTTGATCGACCAAACCAACATCGGCGTATCGACGGCGTTGTGACTCTCGGATTTTCTCAGGATCACCGCCTTTTTCGACGCGAAAGAGATTGATATCAAGCATTTTTGCACTACTCTTCTTCTTCTTCTTCTTTGCGGCAGAGATGCGAATCGGGATTTAGGTTTAAGCGGAACGAATCAAGGTTTTGGTATGCCCACTGTAATTTTTTCAGTACACCAATTTGCCCTCCTGTTTTAGCAAATTGCAAAACTATCCACCAAACATTTGCGGTTCGATGGGCAAGTGTGGAATTATTTCGTAAATTGTAGGGTGGAATTAAATATGTATAAAAATTTAATGTTGGTCGGACTATTGACGGAATACGAGAGATCAAGACCCCACTCCATGCCTCCAACTTGCTTAAGAAGGCTCAATCAAACGACATAAGACTACTCCCAATGGGAGTGGAGTGGTCGTTTGACCCCACGTAGCCAAAAAGCCAACTTTCGGCTGCTTGGGGAGCCAACGGCCATATAGTCATTTTTTAAAATAAAATATTTCCAACGGCTATATTTTTACGAACTCTATAAATACAACCATAATTTACTTCAGTACTTCACACTTCATTTTTCTCCATTCTTCCACTTCTTAAATTCAAAACGTCTAAATTTTCCTAAACTTCTCCAAAATGTCTTCATCTACAATCCAAAATTACATTTTATCGTTGTCTAGTTCCGATGACGATGTAGAGCACCCCCAACTTGGAGTGATTACAAAAGTTCCACATCAAACCCCCAACCCAATTACTACACCCGTGCTACCAAACTCATTCAAGAAGTCGTTCATATTCTACTCACCCACACCAAGCAATCTCAATCCCGTCCAAGGCGGTCGGGATATACCCGCAAGTACATTGAGCGGGAGAGGGAAACATTTGTGAACCATCTCAAGCGTGATTACTTTGTTGAACGTCCTACGTGGGGGCGGTCAAGTTCCGACGCCGTTTTAGGATGACAAGGCCATTGTTTCTCCAGATCATGAATGCTTTGGAGCAACATGATCCATATTTTCAACAACGTCCGGATGCACTTGGGCGTTTGGGTTTCACGGGCAAACAAAAATGCACTTCCGTGATGTGTCAACTTGCTTATGGTGTATGTGCAGACATGGTGGACGAGTACACATGAGTTGCAGAGTCCACTGGTCAAGAAGCTTTACGACGTTTCTGTGATGGTGTTGTAGAAATATTTAGCCCGACGTATATGAGGAGTGTCAATAATGAGGATGTTCGTCAGTTACTCGAGGTGAACACGGCAAGAGGTTCCCTCGGCATGCTAGGAAGTATTGATTGTATGATTGGCATTGGAAGTATTGTCCTTGTTCTTGGAAGGGTCAATTTCAAGGAAAGAACAAGAAATGCACACTTGTTTTAGAAGAGGTTGCATCTCAAGATACTTGGATTTGTCATTATTTCTTTGGTGTTTCAAAAAAGTTGAACGATATCACGGTGGTTGAATGGTCACCGATGTTCGACGAATTGCTACAAGGTAAAGCTCCCCACCCCCCATGGCACCCCCCCGGTTAACTTCAATATTAATGGTCACGAATACAAAATGAGGTACTTTCTAACAGATGATCATATATATCCGAAGTGGGCAAATTACTCCAAATCAGGCTAAGTTTGCTACGCGTCAAGAGGCGGTCTTGAAAGACGTTGAACGTGCTTTCGAAGTTCTACATTCGCGCTTCAAAGTGATTAAGGATACAACATTCGCACATACCCGAAAAGATCTTGCTAGAATCATGAATTGATGTATTTGTTTACACAACATGATAGTGGAGGATGAACGTCACTTATATTTTAACTACAAATATATCATCCGTGAAATACGAGAAGATGCAGAAGAATTAGGCATCGACAATAACAATGATTATGTATTCCAGCGTAGGGATTCCGTCATCAATTCAATTAAAGGCTATTTGTAGAGAAGGGCTGATGTAGAAAGTCGATACGTCCTTCTCCAGCTGCAAGAGGACATGATAGAACATGTTTGGTCTATTACTTGTCCTATTCTTGAGTAGTTGTTTTGATGTTCCGTTACTTATGTTGATTATTTAATGTACTGTACTTTCATGTATTGGTTTGTTTCTCAATATTTAATTTATTGTACTTTTCATTTGATTAGAAAGTAAATAACAACATTCGAACAATGCAACCTTAAAGAAAACCTAAGAATTTAGTAAAAATACAACAAATAACTAAACACTAGCAACAAATGGGTGATTTGTGGTGCTCAATTGATGCTCAGGCCGCAGGTCTATTCACATGCATCACAATCGATGTCTTTCCATTCCGGGGTGATTTATGGTCCACGAGTTGCGTCGTTCTCTAGATCAACGCATAACATGTCCTGAAAAGAACTTGGAGCTGGGGCAATAGTGGTTCATCAACAACATAGTACCAGATTGCGTGGCAATCGAATCCCATGATCTCTACCCAAGCCTCCAAGTTCACTCGATTTCTACCACCCGCAAAATTTGTGCAGCGGCGTCGATGTTTTGGATGCTCGTTGTCCCAAGTGAGGATTCTACGAAAGGTAAAGAACCTTAAATATAGCTTCTCAATGTCAGCCTTCATTTCTGCCAAAGAGTAGTAGACATTATTCCACTGAAGTTGAGACAAAACCCTCTGGAGGGCTTCATCCTACTTGTGAGGATAACACCAAGTACCAAGCTCCTTTTGCCTCATCAAATTGTGAACCATGAAGTAGACATGGTGCTTCTTCATCTTCACATCGTACAACAAGAAGTCTTGGTAGTTTCAATTAACTTTCTCTTGTGCCGACGTCCAAATTTGTGCAGCTGGAATCATCGGCTTCCACGACGAACTAGAGGACATTTTGAAGAACAAGTGTTTGTTTAAGATTTGAGATTGAGTTGAAGAGTTTGAGATAGATAAGAGTAATAATGAGGGGGTGTTTATTATGAAACAAGTCCAAATTCAAGTTGAAATTGAACCTCCAAATGCAAATGAAATTGAGATTTACATTGGAATTCAATTCTTCGAATGAGGTTCTATGTTGCACTTTCAGGCATCCAATGTGAATGATGGTACCTATCAATATAAAGAGCAGGCAAAAATGTACCAATATTATAGTTCATAGATTTTCTCCTGATTTTTTCATTTCTGATATATTCTTGAAGTATGTTGCAAAGAATGTGATATTGTGGTTGCATGTGTATGTGTGTGTGTATATATATATATA